>MDKI01028041.1:0-15257 GCA_005239505.1 Nicotiana paniculata | reverse complement strand
TATCAAGGTTTTATTGGCCAAGTCCCCAGTGCTGGTGAGAATGGTAACTGAACCCGATGTAGTTGGATATCAATCTCTCAAAGTACTTAACAAGATAACCAAATTTCAGCAGGCATCACCTAAAGCGGAAGTGGTATATAAGGTGGTTGCTTATTTCGGTTACAATCTCGCTTGATGATCACGAGTCTTTAATCAGACCAAGATATTGTGTTCAAGTATTTTGGAAGCTCAAGTATAAATAGAAAAATATGTTGATGCAATAGTATAAGCCTATAAGGCTGTGTTTTGCCTTACTATTAGGTAGTGTGAAGACTATAAGTTTAGGAACATAGTAAATCAAGATGGATGTTTTGGGTAGTTTATATATACTGATACATATGAATGAATGAAACGTGTAGAACTTCCATGCAAAAAATACTATCTCAACTCTTGTGAATATCATAGCTTGTGAAACCTTTTTATGATGCCAAAAGGGGGAAGTATAAATTGAGGGGGAACAAAATGGGGAACAACACATTTAAGGGGAATTTTGGTTCTTAGGAGGAACCTCAATCATAAGTTTGTCATCATCATAAAGGGGGAAATTGATAGGATATATCAATTCTTGTTATGTTTTGATGATCTAAAAAATTTAATGATAAGAACCAGATAAGGAACCTGATACACATCCTCAAGTATGTGAGAATAACAAGTCTTAAATTGGAGACATAAATCAACTCTTTAGAAGTCAAAGAAGCAACAAGGGGAACAGATGGACACCAGTTCCTTTGGTGAATGTACCAGTCAACTTCCCAACGACTGTAAAGTTGATGCATGCACATGCAATAGTGCAGCAATCAACTTCATTGGGAATGATCTTGTACAAAACCTGCTTGCATTATTCAATTGATGACACCAATATTTTATCAACATTAAACCAAAGGCAAAACATCACTTGAACATTGAAGAAAGTGTAACGACCCGACCGGTCGTTTCGCGTTATCTAACCCCGTTCCCCTAAATGAAATTTCCCATAGAGGACTTTTATGATTTATGACTTGCGGGGACTGGTGGTCCGGGATTCAGAGCTGTTTTGAGTGCAATAGGAACACTTGGTTCCTTAAGACTGGCCTTTAAGGCCAAGTTTGACTTCGGTCAACCTTTTGGGTAAATGACCCCGAAATCGAGTTTCGTCCGTTCTAGTAGCTTTGTGTGATGATTTCGGACTTAGTCGTATGTTCGGATTGGGTTTCTGATGACCCGGGGCATTTCGGCACCTAATATTGAAACAAGAAGTTCCTTAAGTCCATATTTTGGTTTGGGATGCATTTTTGTGTTTTTGAGGTCCGAACGGAATTCTAGGACAGGGAATAGTTCCGTATAGTCTTTTATGACTTGTCTCTAAAATTTGAAGTCATTCTGAGGAGTATAGGCCCGTTCGGCGCGATGAGGTGAATTCTAGAATTTCATAAATTCTTAATTTGATTGAAGGGGTTTTGGAGAGTGAATTTGAGTTTTAGCGATGTTATGAGTGATCCGTAGGCTCGAGAAAGTTCGTATAATGATTTGGGACTTGTGTGTATATTTTGACGGGGGCTCGGGTAGGCCCAGGTGCCTCCCGGACCCCGCATAGGGCGAAAAACCAGCAAAAAATGCTGCTGGTGTGGCCGCAGGTTCGGTTGCCTAGTCGTAGGTGCGAGACCGCACCTGTGGTCAAGGCCTTCGTAGGTGCGACCCCCATCGCAGACGCGACCAATCTTCCGCAGAAGCGGGACCGCTGGTGCGGCTCCCGACTCCGCAGGTGCGAGCCCAGGGTCCCAGGCCCTTTTCTGCAAGGGCGACCAACTTCTCGCGGGTGCGAGACCGCACCTGCGGTCCCAAGGTCGCAGGTGCGGAACCCCTGTAGGCAGCCTCATTTAAATGCCCAAAATTACGGGATTTCTTTATTTTTCAACCCATTTCACCTCCATTAGAGAGTTCTAGGAGCTTCAACAACCTGCTCTTTACCAAAATTTGGTAGAGGTAAGTAAATTCTTTTCATGTATCTAGTTTCATACTTGAATTAACAAAGAAATCAACTACTAAGTCTTGGAAAAACCTAGATTTTGGGGTTGTAAATGTGATTTTAGTGAATTACCCTTTTGAGCCATTGAATTCTTAAATAAATTATATAATTTCGCTTCTTCGTCTTCGGGTAATCTATTCCTCCAAGAATTTTCGAAATCCGAACGCGTGGGCCCAGGGTCAAAATTTTAAAAATCGTCAAGAATGTTAAATTTTAGGAATTATAGCTAATACTTCTTATTGAACCTTAAATTGATTCAATTACATCATGTTTGGCTAGTTGTGAGCCGTCAGGAGTAGTTTCGGAGTTCGAGCGCATCTTTTGATCCTGTCCTTGGTCCGAGAAGTGCTTTTATCGAGGTAAGTCTCCTTTCTAACCTCGTAAGAGGAAAATTGTCCCTATAGGTAATCTTGATTGCTATGTGATCTTGTTTGGGGTCAGTTTGTGTGGTTGGAGCAGGGGTAGATGTCTGTGACAGATTACGAGGCTAGATTTCCAGAGTTGTCACGCCATGCTCTTATGATATTACCCACCGATGCTGAGAGAGTTCAGAGGGTGCGAGCCCAGGGTCCCATGCCCTTTTCCGCTGGGGCGACCAATTTCTCGCGGGTGCGAGACCGCACATGCGGTCCCAGGGTCGCAAGTGCGGAACCCCTGTAGGCAGCCTCATTTAAATGCCCAAAATTACAGGATTTCATCATTTTTCAACTATTTCACCTCCATTAGAGAGTTCTAGGAGCTTCAAGAACCTGCTCTTGACCTAAATTCGGTAGAGGTGAGTAAATTCTTTTCATATATCTAGTTTAATACATGAATTAACAAAGAAATCAACTACTAATTCTTTGAAAAACCTAGGTTTTGGGGTTGTAAATGGGATTTTTGGAAAATTAGTGAATTACCCCTTTTGAGCCATTGAATTCTTAAATAAATTATGTAATGTCACTCCTTAGGCTTCGGGTAATCTATTCCTCCAAGAATTTTGGAAATCGGAACGCGTGGGCCTAGGGTCGAAATTTCAAAAATCGTCAAGAATGTTAAATTTTAGGAATTATTGCTAATCCTTCTTCTTGAACCTTAAATTGATTCAATTCCATCATGTTTGGCTACTTTTGAGTCGTCAGGAGTAGTTTCGGAGTTCAGGCGCATCTTTTGATCTTGTCCTTGGTCCGAGGAGTGCTTTTATCGAGGTGAGTCTCCTTTCTAACCTCGTAAGAGGGAAATTGTCCCTCTAGGTAATATTGATTGCTATGTGATCTTGTTTGGGGGATACGTACGCACCAAGTGACGAGAGTCAGTATGTAGTGGCTATTACTGCTTCGGCCGGGTAGTTAGGACACAACATGTTCATTGTTTTTCCCTGTTTTAACCTAAATATGACTTCTATTCTTGTGTGATTGGCATTGCTGTCTTTGAACGTTGTGATACTTGGCTTGATTTAAGTGTGATAAGAATAATCACGAGATGGGATCGGGTTGGACCTTAGTGAGTATCGAGTCGACTTCTCGTCGCTACTTCTTCGAGATTAGGCGGGATACTCACTGGGTACATATTTATGTATGTACTCATGCAACTTTCTTTTCTTTTGTACTTGACTGTACATGTCCGGAGGTTGGTACATCTGATCATCAGTCCGGTGCTAGATACTGACCGGTGTTGGTTATACTTCACGGTGAGCTGCTCTTCCTGGCGATTCCTGGCAGCATCCTGGAGTTTCCTATTGTTATTTTTCCCGTCTATTCCATTCAGACTGTGGATTTGTATATATTTTGATATATCCTCCTTGTATATCCCGATAGCTGCCCGTGATACTCTTGACACTAGTTCCTGGCACATACGTGCGTACATTTTGGGCTTTTGGGCTACATTTTCATACATATGCTTATCTTTTGACTCACGTATAAGATGTCTTATTTTCATGTCACCGACTAATATCATGTAAATAAAAATGCTTAAAACTGGTAAAAGTTGGATTAATTAATCACATGGGAAGGGTAACACTTAGTAGAATTTATGTTGGCTTGCCTAACCCTGTTGTTGGGTGCCATCATGACCCGTGTGGGAAATTGGGTAGTGAAAGAAAGTATCAAGCATTCTCTCAAACATGTGCATCAATCCAACAATTGATTCTCAAGGGCATCAAGAACAAAGAACAGCATAACAATGATCAGTTCCCTGTATTGAGTCATTATATGTCCTTGTTTGTGTTGAACCTTTGTTAAAGTTCTTTACTTGTAATTCCTACTTAGCTTAGTTAGAAGCACTGTGCAGGAAACGTTTGTAAAAGCATATACTCTGTGTTGTGTCTTGGCTAGAGTTAGTTGAGTTGTAAATATTTGTAATAGAGTTATTACAAAGTGGCTTGTAATATAGTTGTTACAAGTTAGTAAAGGATTAAGAGGTTAACTCCTAGGTTACAATAGGTTGTAATCTAAAGTTTTGCTCGGTAGTGAAGTTGAAATCCTACAAGGGTAGGTTGTTATTTTTAATCTCGTGAGCTGGGAGTTTTCCATGTAAAATTTCATTATGTCATTTACTTACTATTGTGTGCGTATGTTCTATAGAAACTAATAGAGAACCTGGTTCTCTATATAGTTTGGTGGATACCTAGTTTCTATCAATTAGTGTCAGAGCAGGTTCTTTCTATCAAGATAACACCTAGGAAGGATCCACATGGATGCACCACCAAAATTTGAAGAAGGTCAATCTACCTACATACCACCAAGATTCAAAGGCCAATACTATAGATGGTGGAAGACAAGAACGAATGATTTTATCATGGATGAAGATTCAGAGCACTGGGACATTATATATGGTGGAAGACAAGAATGAATGATTTTATCATGGCTGAAGATTCAGAACCTTCGTCCCTATGAAGACCAGTGGTGAACCAACAGTAATAGTTCCCAAAAAAAGAAAATAATTCAATGGTGTTTATCGCAAGGCCATCGAGAAGAGATTTCGAGCAAAAAATATTCTCGTTTGTGGTATTGGACCATATGAATACAACAGGATTTCAGCATGTCAATCTGCTAAGGACATCTGGGAAGCTCTCCAAATAGCACATGAAGGGACAACCCAAGTTAAGCAGTCAAATATTGACATGCTTACCACGGAGTACGAGCTTTTCAGGATGAAGGACGATGAGTCCATCCAGGACATGCACACTTGCTTCACCTCCATCATCAATAAGTTCCATTCTCTAAGAGAAATCATTCTAGGGAACAAACTTGTCAGAAAAAATATTTAGTGTATTACCCAAATATTGGGAAAACAAAGTAAATGCTATCACGTAGGCAAAGGATCTACAAAATCTTACCATTGATGAACTGATTGGGAATCTGAAAACTTACGAAATGAAGAAGAAGAAGGACAATGAGAGAAGATAGACCAAGAGGGAGAATAATCTGGTCCTCAAGACAGACAAAAATGAATCAAGTGGTGAGGATGCTGATATGGCTTACTTAACAAAGAGATTTCAGAAAATGGTTAACGGAAATGGAGGTATTCCAAAGCAATGCAGCTCCAGCAAGACAAGAGGGTATGACTTATGTCATAAGTGTGGGAATTCAGGGCATTTCATCAAAGATTTTCCTCTCCTTAAACAAGATAAGTATAAACAAAACTCAGACAAAGAAACTAAGAGGAACCAGGTTCCTGACAAACGATTCAAAAGAAAATATGTTGCTCACAGCTCCATGATGGTAGTAGAAAGTGAAGCAGCTGAATATGACTTTATCTTTCCCTTGATGGCACAATCTGACGATGATGGAGATAATGACGATGAGGTAAACTTTCTAGATGTTCAAAGAAACCTGAAGTCCTACTCTCCAAAAAAACTTATGTCCTTGGAAAATGTTTTAATTGATGCTTATCACAGTCTTATAAATGATAAAAATGCTATAATTGTGGAATTAGGAGAAGTAGAACATGAGAGAGATGATCTAGTAGTTGTTGCGGTGGATTTAAAAGAAACAATTGAGAGTTTGAAAAAGAAAAAAGATGCCCTAACAGAAATAATTGCAAACATAAAACATTAGAGATATGACCTAATGGTTGTTGTGGTTGATCTAAAAGTAATTGTTTTCAGTGTTTCTTACCAAACCATCAATTGGTCCCTTGGCAAATCCCAAGTAGAAACTTATAGCCTTCTTGGCCAAGCTTCTAAAATCTGCTTATTTTAGCATAGACCACTGTAATGTGGAGGTCCTTATTTTGTAGAGTATGAGTGATTTTCATAGGTTGTTGTTTTTCATTGGCTATGATAACATAATTGTATTCCTGTTTCCAGAAACAGCAAATCTGTCCATTAATGTTAGCTTGGCAGTGTTGAAATCCCAAATATCTCCTGTAAACTTCAATCTTCTTCTTGTTGATGAAAGGTTCCATAATAGCTACGAAGTCAATATTATTGATATGACATAGATTTTTCAGTCTGGGCAAGGCCTTTTCAGTCCTCACTCCCTTTATATTCCATATGATTGCACTAATCATGGAAATAGGAGGGCGTGGATCAACTTTGACTCCTTCCCTTGGAGAGGACGTATTTTTTCTTTTTTTTTTCCACTCCTTTTGTTTCTGCTTCTGCTTCTTTTAACATGGGAGATTCCCTGTCTGTTGGTAAGCTCTTTTAAGTGAGTTTCAGTCGGGTCATGAGGTTGTTTGTTGAGTGTTTCATCATTATTGTCTGAAATCACATGTTACAATTCCTAGATCCTTCATCAATCATCCTATCCTGGTCTTGTATCCTCTTCTCTTTAATGTTGTATCCACCAAGGTCTACTACTACTTGAATTGCAGGATGTTTTTTTATTTCTGATGGTAAGGAATCTGATTTTGTATTAGAGCTTCCTTGATTTCTGTTTATTTCTCTCATGTTGACACTCCCCAAGTCATGGAATTTCGTTGATTTGTTTCAAGCTGGTGGCCTACATCCTCCCTGTTGTCATTACCATCCTTATCATTAATAGGATAACTTTCATCCACCTTTTCAAAATTATCCGAGTTGGCATTGGAGGTCCCTCTTTGAGTGTTATCGATATTCTTTGATCTGTTATTCTCCATTACTCCCAACTCCTTGAGACTTTCTTCCATGATAGGATGTGCAGCAGTTGTTTTACCTCCCATAGCATTCTTAGAAGTGTCTTTCTTCTTCTTTTTCACCAGAGGTTTATATTGTAATGACCCGACCGGTCGTTTTGAGCTCTAGCGCGTCGTTCAATGGTTTGAAGTCGTGAACAGCTCCTTTTCACGTATTATAACTTGTAGGTGTGGTCGGAATTGAATTTTAGGAAGTTTAGAGTTGATTTGGAAATAAAATTCCCATTTCAGAAGAAAATTCTAATTGTGGATACTAGTGGGGTTTCTTTCACCGCTTTCAGCTAAGGGGAGCGACATATCAGTGGTGGCGGGCGTATGAGCTGAGTAGTCCGAACGAGGCAGCCTCACTCACTTTGACTCAATTTTCAAAGATATTATTGCGAGAGTATGTTCCTCAGAGCCTCAGGGATACTTGGCACACGAAGTTCGAGCAGTTGCACCAGGGTACTATGATTGTGTCGGAGTATGCAGTCAGTTTCAGTGAGTTAGCTCGGCATGCATCAGCCTTGGTTGCAACCGTCAGAGAGCGGGTTCGGCGCCTCATTGAGGGACCTCACCTAGTATTCAGATCATTATGGTCAGAGTTGGAGATGTATATCACTTATCAGTAGGAAGTGAGTATTTCCAGGAAGTAGATGGCATGTTCGACCCTGACTGAGAGGAGAGAGAGGACAAGAGGTCTCGAGAGATTGGCCATTTTTCAGGAGCTCGTGCACCAGCAGCTCGTTACGGTAAGGGCTTTGTGGGTCGCTCTGTTCATTCAGCCCTTCCAGCAGTATTCTAGCTCCTCCTAGACCTTAGGAGTCCTATCATGCACCGCCAGTATCAAGTGTGCCTCCAATTCGAGGTGTTATTACCGTCCAGCCCAGCAGGACACCTCTTATTCAGTCTCAGCCACAGCGTCCTCCGAGGGGTTGTTTTGAGTGTGGTGATGTCACATGATTAGAGATTGTCCCAAGGAGTGCACCTCCACAGTCTTATCAGCCTCCACGCGCTCCGCCAGGTCCTCCAGCTATTCTTCTAGCCCTAGCTTCCACTCCAACTCCTTAATTAGCTCGAGGTGGAGGTCAGGGAGGTAGAGGTCGCCCTAGAGGGGGAGGCCAGGCCAGATACTATGCCCTTCCTTCCCGTTCCGAGGTGGTTGCTTCAGACTCAGTCATCACAGGTATTGTCCCTGTCTTCCATAGGGATGCATCACTATTATTTGACCCAGGCTCTACATATTCATATGTGTCCTCTTATTTTGCTCCACATTTAGGGATATCCCGGGATTCTTTGAGTTCCCCTATTTATGTATCTACTCCTGTGGGAGACTCGCTAGTTGTGGACCGCGTATATCAGTCGTGTTTGATTACTCATGGTGGTTTTGAGATCAGTGTTGATTTGTTATTACTCAGCATGGTAGATTTCGATGTTATCTTGGGCATTGACTGGTTGTTGCCCTATTATTTTATTCTTGATTGTCACGTAAGATCGTGACGGTGGCAATGCCAGGCTTGCCGAGATTAGAGTGGAGAGGTACCTTAGTGTATACTCCCCATAGGTTCATTTCATTGCGGATGATTGAGAAGGGGTGTGATGCATATTTGGCCTACGTGAGAGATGTCAGTGTTGATACCCCTCCAGTTGAGTCAGTCCCAGTAGTTAGGGACTTTCCTGATGTATTCCTAGCTGATCTTCCAGGTATGCCGCCCGACAGAGATATTGATTTCGACATTGATTTGTTGCCAGACACTCAGCCCATTTCTATTCCTCCTTACTGTATGGCTCCTCCTGAGTTGAAAGAGTTGAATAAGCAGTTACAGGAGTTGCTTGATAAAGGTTTCATCAGACCCAGTGTATCACCTTGGGGTGCTCCGATATTATTTGTGAAGAAAAAGGATGGTTTTATGCGTATGTGTATTGATTATCGGCAGCTGAACAAGGTTACAGTGAAGAACAAGTATCCTTTGCCTCGCATTGATGGTTTATTAGACTAGCTACAGGGATCCATAGTATTCTCCAAGATTGACTTGCGATTTGGCTATCATCAGCTGAAGATTCGGGAGTCAGACATCCTGAAGACTGCCTTGAAGACCAGATATGGTCACTATGAGTTTCTTGTAATGTCATTTGTGCTGACCAATGCCCCAACAGCTTTTATGTATTAGATGCACAGTGTGTTCCGGCCTTACCTTGTTTCCTTCGTCATTGTGTTTATTGACGACATTCTAGTGTATTCCCGATCATGGGAAGATCATGAGCAGCACTTGAGGACCGTGCTTCAAACTTTAAGGGAGAAGAGGTTGTATGTGAAATTCTCTTAAGTGTGAGTTCTGGTTTGATTCAGTGGCATTCTTGGGCCACATAGTGTCTTGTGATGGGATCAAAGTAGATCCAAAGAAGGCGAAGGCGGTGCAGAGTTGACCTAGACCGTCATCAGCTACGGAGATCCGTAGTTTCCTTGGTTTGGCAGGGTACTACCGTCGTTTTGTAGAGGGGTTTTCATCTATTGCAGCACCTATGACCAAACTGACCCAGAAAGGTGCTCCTTTCAGGTGGGGCGAGGAGTGTGAGGATAGATTTCAGATGCTCAAGACAGCTTTGACTTCGGCCCCAGTATTAGTGTTGCCTACAGGTTCGAGGTCCTACACTGTCTATTGTGATGCCTCAAGGATTGGCCTTGGAACAGTATTGATGCAGGACGGTAGGCTGATTGCCTACGCGTCCAAGCAGTTAAAGGTGAATGAGAAGAATTATCCGGATCATGACCTCGAGTTAGCAGCTATTGTTCACGCCCTGAAGATATGGCATCATTATTTGTACGGTGTTCCATGTAAGATTTTTATGGATCACCGGAGTTTGCAGTACTTGTTCAGGCAGAAGGACCTCAATTTGCACCAGCGGAGATGGTTGGAGTTACTAAAGGACTATGATATCACTATATTATACCACCCCGGGAAGGACAATGTGGTGGCCGATGCCTTGTGTCACCGGGCGGAGAGTTTTGGGGAGTTTGGCATATCTTTCGGCAGTTGAGAGGCCCTTAGCCTAGGATGTTCAGATCCTTGCCGAGTTTTAGCTTGTGTGGTGTCTCGGTATTCTCTTTATGACCGCATTCGATAGCGCCAGTATGATGATCCCCACCTTCTAGTTCTTCAGGATAGGGTTTGGTGAGGTGACGCCAGGGATGTAACTATAGGAGATGACGGTGTGATGAGGATGCAGGGTTGGATTTGTGTTCCCAATGTGGATGGGCTTCGGGATTTGATTCTTGAGGAGGCCCATAGCTCGTGGTATTCCATTCATCCGTGTACCGTGAAGATGTACCAGGATCTGAGATAGCACTATTGGTGGATAAGGATGAAAAAAGATATAGTGGAGTTTGTGGCCAAGTGTCTCAACTGTCAGCAAGTCAAATATGAGCATCAGAGGCCAAGAGGGTTACTTCAGCAGATTGAGCTTCCAGAGTGGAAGTGGGAGCGGATCACCATGGACTTTGTGGTTGAACTTCCTCCGACTTTGAAAAAGTTCGATGCTATTTGGGTGATTGTGGATCGGCTGACCAAGTCCGCCCATTTCATTCCAGTGTTGACTACATACTCCTCCGCGAGGTTGGCGGAGATTTATATCAGGGATATTGTTCGCCTCCACGGTATTCCAGTATTTATCATTTAAGACAAAGGTACACAGTTCACTTCACGATTCTGGAGAGCCGTTCAACATGAGCTAGGAACCAAGGTAGAGTTGAGTATAGACTTTCACCCTCAGACAGACGGGCAATCGGATTGCACGATTTAGATTCTTGAGGATATGCTCCGTGCCCGTGTGATGGATTTTGGAGGTTCATGGGACTGATACTTTCCACTTGCAGAATTTGCTTATAATAACAGCTACCAGTCCAGCATTCAGATGGTGCCGTATGAGGCTTTATATGGTAGACGGTGCCAGTCTCCAGTGGGATGGTTTGAGCCGGGGCGAGGCCCGATTGTTGGGTACAGATTTGGTCCAGGATGCCCTGGACAAGGTGAAGGTGATTCAGGAGAGACTTCGCACAGCTCAGTCCAAGCAGAAGAGTTATGCGGACCGGAAGGTTCGTGATTTGGTATTTATGGCTGGCGATAGGGTTTTGCTTCGGGTATCGCCTATGAAGGGAGTCATGTGGTTCGGGAAGAAGGGTAAGCTGAGTCCGAGATTCATTGGTCCTTTTGAGGTATTGCAGCGTGTTGGGGAGGTTGCTTACGAGCTAGCCTTGCCTCCCCCCTAGCAGGAGTTCATCCGATATTCCACGTCTCTATGCTCCGGGAGTATCATTGTGACCCGACTCATGTTTTGGATTTCAGTTCAGTCCGGTTCGACAAGGATTTATCATATTTTAAGGAGCCAGTCACTATATTGGATAGACAAGTCAGAAAGCTCAGGTCTAAGAATATTGCATCATACAAGGTTCAGGGAGGGGTCAGTCGGTCGAGGAGACGGCTTGGGAGACCAAGCATGATACGCGCAGTCAGTACCCCTATTTTTTCACAGCTTCAGGCATGTCTCTATACTCGTTCGAGGACGAACGATTTTATTAAGAGGGAGAGAATGTAACGACCCGGTCGGTCATTGTTGGAGTTAGCGCCCCTATCCCCTAATAATTGCTTCCCCACTTTTATATCTACTTATGGGACTTGTTGGATGATTAGTTGCGAAATTCTGGAGAGTTTTTTGGACACATAGTCCCTATATATGAGTTTAAGCTTTGGAAATTGGACCGTAGTTAGAACTGTGTGAAGGCGGATCCGGAATAGAATTTCGTCAACTCCGTTAGTTCTTGTTGGGTTATTTCGGGGTTAGGAGCGTGTCCGTATTGTGTTTTCTTAAACTATTTACTGTATACATTACCTATCTTTTGTACTATTTTAAACTGACTTATTTAGAAACCCAGTAGATCCTTAACCTGACCTCCTTACTACTTGACTGGGGTTAGGCTTGGCACTTACTGGGTACCAAATGTGGTGTACTCATTCCCTTTCCTGCAAATTTGTTTCGTGTGCAGATCCAGGTACGTGCTATCAGCCTCGTGGTTAGTCGCTGCTGTTGATTCTAGAGACTGCAAGGTATTTCTGCCGGGTCTGCACAATTCCTCTAAGTCCCCTTCTATTCTATCTTGTAGAGAATTTATTATGTACTTTTTCCAGTTTTTTTAGAGCTACAATAGTGTTAGAAGCTTGTGACTGTCTGTGATATTCTGTGTTTTAGGGAGTTATATTTTTATATGAGCCGAGCGGCCAGTACGTTACTTATGTCATTGCCCTTATCCCCTTTATTGCTTGCGTTTTATTTCAATTTTTTCCCGTTATAGTAGGCATACCTAGTCGTAGAGACTAGGTGTCACCACGACACCTTCGAAGGGTAAATTTGGTCGTTACATGTATTTTGGTTCCGGAGTTCGGTATAGGTCCAATACTGCATTTATGACTTGTCTTTCAAATTTGGCGAGAAACAGAGTTGGTTTGACGTGATTCGGACGTCCGGTTGTGAAAATAGAAGTTTCAAAGTTTTCTTGAAAATTTCATTTGATTTGGTGTTCAATTCGTAGTTGTAGGTGTTATTTTTGCTATTTGATCGCACGAGCAACTTCGTATGATGTTTTTAGACTTGTGTGCATAGTTGGTTTAGAGCCCCGAGGACTCAGGTGGGTTTCGAATAGGCTACGGAGTGAAATTGGACTTAGAAAATATTGTTGACGTTTCAGCTCTGGTACAGGCCTCTGATCTTGAATTTGCGAGATCGGGCTTGGCATTTGCGATCGCTGATGGGTTCGCATTTATGAGCTACTCAGTGCATTTGCAAAGAGTATTTGGGCCGCATGACTTTCGCATTTGCAAATAATGCTTTGCATTTGCGGAGGGGGTCAGGTGGGGGTAATGATCGCAAATGCGATTAAATGGTCGCATTTGCAGAAACTCGGTGTTCGCATTTGTGAACTTCTCATTGCAAGGCGATGAATGCAGAGATGCGAGGACTTCACATTTGAGATGGTTTCTTCGCATTTGCGGGGTTCGCATTTTCCAACCCCAGGTTGCAAATGTGACATTTGCTGCAGGGTAAAACTTGACTTAGACGACATTTTGCTCATTCTTCGCAATTTTCAGAACGAGAAACCCTACAGGCGATTTTTCAAAGAATATTTCTTCCCCAAATCATTGGTATGTGATTCTAAACTAGTTTATTTCAATCTTTCACTACATTTCCTAAGATTTCAACCTTAAATCTTGTGTTTTCACGGTGAAAATTGGGGGTTATGGTAGAAATTAGGGATTTTGTAAATTGGGAATTTATACCTCAAATCGAGGTCGGATTCTAAAACAAGTTATATTACCGGGCTCGGGGTGAATGAGTATTTGGATTTAGGTTCGAACTTCGGGATTGGACCAAGCAGGCGCAGATGTTGACTTTTTCAAAAATGACCTAAATTGAATTCCTTGCAATCGTGGGTAGTCCCTAAGGCTTAATTTGAATCGTTTTATTGGTAATTTGCTAGATTCTATTGGTTCAGAGTCTTGTTTGAGAGGTAAATTTGTGGTTGAGCATTGAGTGGTCAGTGGAGCAAGGTAAGTGTTGTGTCTAACCTTGACTTGAGGGAATTAGGAACCCTCAGACTATGTGCTATTTAAATTTCATGTGAGCGGTGTATATTTGAGGTGACGAATGCTTATACGCCGCCGAAATATATGTTTTCCCGCTTTTCTTAAATTATCTCTTTCCCTGTCTTAATTGGCATATTCTCTAAATGTGTTCTCATGCCTAATTGCTACCTGTTAGTCATTATTCCTCCTATTTATGATATTAGATCCTTTCATAGTTGCATGATCTCCTACTATTTGCTCAAGTTGGTTTATTTGCACATTCTAGTTGTAAATTCTGGATTGGGCTCACTGTGTAGTATTACTTATGCGGATTATCATGTGTTACAAGGTTTCCTATTTGTTTCAGTTTGGTGTTTAGGGATTGTAAACGCTTTTCCGTGATTTGAACTGCAGGTTTTACTGTGCATATTGAGTACTTGATATTGATATGGTGGGATCGGGCTGCACGCTGCAACATGTGAAATAAGGGTGGTATGATGAGGTTGAATAAGGTGGAATGTATACTATATTGTGAGACGGGGTTGCACGCTGCAACATGTGTAATAAAGGTGGATTATTTTGGTGGAATAAGGTTGAACTATGATTACGATATTGTGATATAGTGGGTTTGGGTTGCACGCCCAACACTTATATATGTATTTATATATATACTCATTGTTGTTAATGTTGTTAGGAGGAAAAAAGGAAGGATTATGTAACGTACGGTGGGATCAGGTTGCGCGCTGCAACAACCTGTGTGTTTATATGCCTCTAAGCTGTGATAGTTTTACGGTATTTCCTTTTGCACTTAAGGATTGGTGAATTCTGAACGTCACTAATATATTCCTAAAGATGTAGCTATATCTTTCAATTGACTGCTTTATCTCATTCTGTATTTCCTTTTCTGTCTATATTATTTATATTGTGTAGAGTGAATGACCCGCCTTAGCCTCGTCACTACTTCATCGAGGTTAGACTCGGCACTTACAGAGTACATGGGGTCGGTTGTACTCATACTACACTATGCACTTTTTGTGCAGATTTTGGTACCGGCCCGAGCTGATCATGAAGTTAGCAACTGGACTTGCTCAACAGGAAACCCAAGGTAGATCTGCTGGCGTCGGCAGACCTTGGAGTCTCTTCCTAGCCACATTATTTTACTGTTTCTTTCAGAATAGTGCATTTCCTCTCTGTTTGTAGTAAATTATAATAGCTCGTGAGTTGTTACTCCAGATCCTAAATGTATCAGATATTATGAGTTTTATGTTATTTCGCAAATCAGATTTAGCTTCTGTTTAGAGAAATTGTTCTTCTTATTAAAATTGGTTAAAGTTGGCATTAAGAATCCTCTAACATGGGCTTTCCTAGCAAGTGAAACATTAGGCTCCGTCACAGTTCTAAAGGTGAGAATTCCGGATCATGACAGTGTGTGAATATATATAGGGAGAGAGTTAACGTCGCATATTTGTTAACTTTTATATCTAAATAAGTTTATAGAGAGAGGACTTAACCTTTTCCACATT
>MDKI01150258.1:0-66125 GCA_005239505.1 Nicotiana paniculata | reverse complement strand
TTGTTAGTAGAATTAGTTAAACAACACAAATTGATACTCAAAAGTCTTAAGAAAAGTGATTAAGTAATAGTTTAGTATTTTATAGACTCAATCGATACGTTCAATTCTCTGTGGGATCGACTTTGGGTGTAATACCCCAGATTATATTTGCAGCGCCCGTTTAGTCTTTCTATAAGACATAGTTGAGCGTGATCAATAACTCCCCTACACTGCGCGATCTCATCCGAACGCTGGTCCACTTGAAATACTTCAATACACCTTGCCCAAAATCACTAACCATTAAAAATTCGACATCAAGTACTCAAAGTGGATGATACCATGCCACCAGAATCATAAGGTATATAAACAACACGCCTCAATCCCACAACACCCAATTACTTACCTTACTCAAATGTAGCTATAAAGCCCAATGAGAACTACACCATATGTGCATATAACCAATAATCACCACTCCTCACAACACCGAAGGGTAACTCAGAGATCACTTTAGAACATGAATAAACTCAATCACAATCGAATGGTACATTTCTCAATAATAGAAACTCGGAGCCAACAATTCCGACCCGGTGCAGAACACACACCCATATTAGCCTACCAGTGACCCTAAATTAACTTTGATCACCCACAACAGATAGATAACTTAAAGAAAAGTTCACAATGACGGAATCATGGTACATACTAACATACGACTAGCTCTGCTCGCATCTTCACAGTTCACTACCAAAAAATAACCTGCTAATGAGAACTCACAGTCTCGAAGTCCATGAAGCGCACACATTACTATATCTGATCTCAACCCCACTGCTCGAATACATAACACATCCCAAATACTCAATCATTCCACGAGGGATACCCCTATAATTCTTCCTTTTACCAAGAAACCTTGAACATCAACAGTCGATCCAACAATAGGGTGCCGCGATACCAATGAAGTACCCTTAATTCAAACACATTGCTCTTTCTGAAATGTATACCCTCTTCAAGTCGCACCAATTAGTGATATCATCTACCAAGTCATCTAAAACTGCCCATGCTGCCTAAGAATTTATGACCTTCTTTCCAGAACCAAACCGTGGCCTCACATATGCAAATCTCCACTCTACCCAACATACAGCATACACCATGCCAACCTAGGAAAAAAAAATACGGGAACTCCATGGTCCCTTTTGATCCACAAGCAACTACATACCCAACTAGCCATGAACTTCCATTTGATCCAATCTAGAAGCAAATTCACTACACGTCATAAGAAAATATGCACTTTTAACCGCGGTAGAAACCATCCAGAACTATCCCGAATCCCATTTACGCAACACCAAACCATCAAGACTGAATTCTTCTAACTCAACCAAGCTACGCAGACTACCAAAAATCAAAGATCATTGCTAAGGAACACCCGAAAAACCCGTCACCTTATGAACACCCAAGAACTAATCGTATCCCTTACCATGTCGATCCGACCTACTACCAAGTTGCCCTATTTACCCAAGTTCCTTCTGACTTACCTTCAAATTCATACTTCTCCCTGCCGTAATACCATAATCTTCAACCATGACTCACCACACGCGACCCAAGCACTGAACCATACCATATAAGGCCCATACACCGCCGAATACTCTCTCAAATATCCCCAAAAGTACCACATTAGAAATAATTACCCTGAAGAGACTTCCTGTGAATCTAAAGCCATTACCTTCACCTTCCTGATACTGATATGTAGAATCCGTGATGATGTAGAAATACCACAAGTCTTGACACCCTCCAACGTAAGTCTTAATCACATTGACCAATTTAGGCAGAATCGACCTGACCCGTTTGAGCACCAGCCTACTAGGAAAGTAATCGACTCACTTGAAGCCACAAGAAAATTCATACACTGCACACACTACACCTTTTACAATTTCCACTAAATCATTCAATAGAACCCAATTACCCCAACATAGTACATTACAACCTATATCGAAGAAATTTCCATTACTCGTGACATTCCCAGACCCCACGCCTGTAGGTCATAACTGATCCACCAATATACCTCGAACTAGAACCAATACCACACATAATCATGCAATCAACTTATCATTAACAGACTCCCCCACTTGGCGCAAAAGCCAACGATCGAGACAAACAATAACTCACAATGCCCATAATAACACCACCCCTCTAACATCTCAAGTTATCTGCAAATATCGCATTCACCATTGTAACAGTCACGCCAACTTCCACAAGCAATCTAGACTCCAATTACAATATATATCATTTATTGGTTGAAGAAAACTTATTACAGAACTACATAGGGATCATATACCTTAAGACAAATCGCAGGAGATACCCCTGCCCGCTTAGCCCTAACTGATATCTCTCCATACACTTCTGAAGACCATAACTATCACACAATCACTACACCTTCCTGCATCTGAACACAACCAACGCCTACCTTCGAGGCATCACAATACGCGGTAAGAACCTGAAGCTGATGGTAGAACTAACACTGAAGTGGTGGTCACAGAAATCCCGAGCTTCTGGAATCTCTATCCACACATGTCTGACCACATGGATACCCCTACCAGACACCACGTGTTCCAAGAATGCTATTGAACAGAAGCAAAAGTCACACTCGGAGAATTTTGCATAGAGCATTTCCTCCCTGAATCTTTATAATGCCATCATCAAATACTGAATATGCTACTCCTGGCTACGCGAATATGCCAGGATGCCATTAATGAATACAATAATAAGGAGTGCTAATACGACTGGAATACACCGTTAATAAAATACATGAACGCTACTGGGGCAATGATCAGCTCAAAAGACATCACCAGGAACTCAAAACGCAATAGAAAAATATGCTTCACTCCACAACTACACAACATGAGAGGTCTTCCAATATACTTACAACTCAAGGCCATATACCAAATCGAGACAGAAATCAAACAATCAATAAATCTTACCACATTTCTAACCAACCCTTTTGTCTCAAATCATAGTCTGAACACATCTAACCATCAAATCACACTCACAAACTCCCGTTAATTAAGGACATCAACAGATATATAAGTCCCCCCAAATACATGTGCCCACACAATGAAAATCTCAGCACTCAAGCCAAAGAATGAATCCGGCCTCAAGTCCTCCAGACTGGCCCATTACCAACATGCAAAAATAACATCTCACCCATGGACAACTGATACCAAGCGCTCTCGTGCGCGTTCGAATACATGGATGGAACTCAAGAGTTACGCTCTTGGCTAAATTAAATGGGTTCGCACGAATAGAATTCAAGAATGTGAGATTTTTCTTAAGGGTTCCGCAGCCTCTCAAAGATAAGTACAGACGTCTCTGTACCGATCCCCAAGACTCTACTAAACTTGCTCATGACCGGTGAGTCCTATGTAACCTAGCGCTCTGATACCAAACTATCACGACCCCAAATCTAAGCCAGTCGTGATAGCGCCTATCGTGGAACTAGGCCAGCCAAAACTACACTCAAATCATAATAAGCTCCCATTTACATATTTATATGTTGATTACCCATAAAGGTTTCCTTTAAACATTTATTAAACAGTTAAAGATATACAGAATATTAAATACAACCCCGAGAACCCGGAGTCACTGGTCCTGAGAATCTACATAAAATATACAACTCAAAAGATAATAAATTCTATAATAGTAAGCAAGAGGGAGAGCAGGGTTGCGGATGCATGCAGCTCCCTCGCAATCCTCCGAGAATCTCTGGAACAAATAGACAGCTTACCCTACCCTAACACCTAGATCTGCACTCAAGGTGCAGGGAGTAATGTGAGTACACCAACTCAGTAATAATGAAAATAAATCAGGTCTGAGAAGCAAGAAACACATAAAATCAATGTCATCAATTCACAATATGCACAACTTTACTTTCCAATAGTATAACATAGATATATGAAATCATCATGCCTTAAAACAAACTTCAGAAAAATACTTTGAAAAATGTATATTTTCAACAACTTCAAACCGAAAGATTTAGTATGAAAATGAAATAAATCATAAAGATGCCCATCGGGCAAAAGATATTTCATAAGTTCAGAGTGAAAGTGGTAAAATCATAAGTAGCCCCTCGGGCAAAAACATGTACCATAATAAGCCCCTCGGGCATGCCTCACAGTCACTCATAAACAGCCCCTCGGGTATACGTCACAATCACTCATAATCAGCCCCTCGGGCATACCTCACAATCACTCATGCCTCCTAATCGCACGTCACTCGGCACTCGGCACTCAGCGCGTTCATTGGGGGTGTGTGCAGACTCCGGAGGGGCTCCTTCATCCCAAGCGCAAATATCAAGCCACCTCGTGGCATATCATATCCTCACAATCAGGCCCTCGGCCTCACTCAGCAGAACCTCTCAAAAGCCACTCGGGCGAATCAGTAAAACGGGGTAGACGACCCAAAACATCATTTTACATCTCAAAGTAGTGTAAATCATGTTGAGTTTCAAAAAGAGTAAGCACAATGTGACTGAGTGAAATCATCAATAATCAGTGAGGAAAACAACAGTAAAAAGCCCCCAAGGGGTCTAAACAAGTCGGCACGAGGCCCCAAACATGGCTTATAGCCCAAATATTTCAGAAATCTTTAGAAAACAATTTATCATATAGTTTAGAGTAAAATACACAACTCAATAGTTATCGCGGAGAGGACCAACTCAAATGCAAAAATCAGTGAGCGCCACATACTCGTCATCTGACATGTGCGCCATTCTAAAATCAGTGAGAAATATGAAGTCCGAGGTTTCATACCCTCAGGACAAGCTTTATAACCATTACTTACCTCTACCGAGCCACAATACAAGTCCTCTATTCTCTTGCCCATCGAATTGTCTCTTGATTGATCCGAATCTATCCAAAACCATTTTAACATCATCAATATATACTAAAGGAACACAACCCAATCGAAAACTATCAAATTATACAAGAATCTCGAAATTCGGCTAAACCAGAGCCCCAAGCCCACGCCTCAGAATCAGAAAAAATTTACATCACAAGAACCCTTATCCTTCCACGAGTCCGTACATACCAAGAACATCAAAATCGGACCACAATTGCCCACTAAAATTGCCAAAAGAAATTCCCAAATCTTTCCTCCCATTTTTCCCAATGTTTTCTTACTTTAATCCTTCAAATTACAAGCTTAATCCGAACAAAATAACATAGAAACGACTTTAGTAACCCGGGAATTTACCTCCACTGAAGATCCATGAATTCTCTCTTCAAATTTCCTTCAAATGAGCTCCAACCGCATGTATCAATGGTGAAATGAATAAAATTTCATGGAGGCCTCTTCTTATATACTGTTATGCCCAGCAATTTCGCACCTACGACCACTTCTCTACACCTACGGCTTCACAGGTGCGGCCAACTCTTCGCACCTGCGGATTTCCTCTGCCTTGCCTCCTTTCGCACCTGCGATGTTGGACCTGCGACTACCCATCCGCAGGTGCGGCCAACACTAGAAACTTACACCAGCAGCCATATGCTGCCTTTTCTTAAGTTCAAAACTCCGCCAACCATCCGAAATCAATCCTGAGCCCCTCGGGGCCCCAACCAAACATACCAACACACCCCATAGCATTATTCAAACTTGGTCGAGCCTTCGAAACACCAAAAACAACATGAAAACGCCAAAATTACATAAAATTCAAGCCTATGAACTTTGAAACTTCTAAATTTCGCTAAGGATGACGAAACCAACCAAAACACCTCCTATTGACTTGAAATTTTGCACACATATCCAAAATGACATTACGGACCTGTTCCAACTTCCGGAACTCCATTCCGACCTCGATAGCCTATTTTCCACTGCCGATCGAAAATTTCCAAAAACTAACTTTCGCCAATTCAAGCCTAATTCTATACTGGACATCAAAACTCCATTCGGATCACACTCTGAAGTTCCAAATCACCTAACGAAACTATCTGAGCCCTAATATCCCCATTCTGAGGTCGTTCACCAATAAGTCAACTCTCAGTTAACTTTCTCAACTATTAGGCTACTTTAAGAGACTAAATGCCTCAATTCTCACCATGACCACTCTGAACCCTAACCAACCGTCCCAACACACATAAATGAAGCTGAACCATATAAAATGAAGCGAAAACGGGGGAGACAGAGCTAAACTCTCGGAATGACCGGCCGGGTCGTTACACTCATCCTTCCCATGTAAAGATGGGCAACTGTTGATAACCAGTTTTTCCCTCATATTTTTAAAAGATATATATACACTTTCAAAATAGTTCACATGCATCATCATTTGATTTACAAGCATGAACAATCATTTTTCATAATTTTCTATAATTTTTGAAGGTTTAAAAATAAATTATTTTTGCATTTTATTTTATAAATACCTATTAATTGCCTTACAAATTATTTTTATGATGATTTTATCATCTAAACTCATCATTTACACTAGGTTTTAAATATTTTTAGTACATTTGTTATAATTACATTTGCAGTTTAAATGCTAAAATTTCACATTTTGCAATAATAGCATGTATGTACTTATAATTATTTTATTTATGCAAAAAATAACCTTTTCATATTTTTGTAATGTTAAATAATTGTTTTTATTTATTTATTATGCACAGACGCATGCAGCTACTCGCAAACCTCCGAGAAATCTCTGGAACAAATACACGACTCACCCTGTCCTAACACCTGGTTATGCACACAAGGTGCAAGGAGTAATTTGAGTACACCAACTCAGTAGTAATGAAAATAAATCAGGTCTGAGCAGCAAAAAACACATAAAAATCAATTCATCAATTCACAATAAGCACAACCTTTCTTTCCAACAATGTATACGTTAAATCATCATGCTTAAAAGTTTCAATAAAGTATATATTTGAAAATATACTTGCCAATAGTTTCAACATAACTTTCAAGAAGTTTAGTGTAAAAATGCTGAAAATCATAAAAAGGCCCCTCGGGAAAAAACATGTATCATAATCAGCCCTTCGGGCATGCCTCACTGTCACTCATAATAAGCCCGTCGGAAATACCTCACAGTCACTCATATCAGCCCCTCGGGCATACCTCACAGTCACTCATGCCTCCCAATCACTCTGCACTCGGCACTCGACACTCGCACTCAGTAGGTACCTGCGCTCACAGGGGGTGTGTACAGACTCCGGAGGGGCTCCTTTAGCCCAAGAGCTAATATCAAGCCACCTCGTGGCGCATCATATCCTCACAAATTAGGCCCTCGGCCTCACTCAGTCAGCACCTCGAAAAAGCCCCTCGGGCAAATCAGTAAAAACGGGGTACTCGACCCAAAACATCATTTTTATATCTTAAAACAGTGCCAACACGGCTGAGTTTCGAAAATAGTAAGCACAATATGACTGATGGTAAATCATAAATCAACAGTGAGGAAATAGCAGTAAAAAGCCCCAAAGGGGTCTAAACAAGTCGGCACGAAGCCCAAACATGGCTTATAGCCCAAATATAGCAATAGTCTTTAGAACATAATTTAACATATAATTTAGAGTAAAATACGCAACTCAATAGTTGCTGCGGAGAGGGTCAAGTCCAATCCAAAATCAGTGCGCGCCACATATTCGTCATCCGATATGTGCGCCATTATAAAACAGTGAGAAATATGAAGTCCGGTGTTTTATACCCTCAGGACAAGATTTATATCCATTACTTACCTCTACCGGGCCACAATACTATTCCGCGATGCTCTTGCCCCTCAAATTGGCTCCCGATTTCTCCGAATCTAGCCAAAACCAGTTTAACATCATCAATATATGCTAAAGGAACACAACCCAATTGAAAACTATCAGTTTATACAAAAATCTCGAAATTTGGCCAAACCCGATCCCCAGGCCCACGTCTCAAATTCGATAAAATTTACATCACTAGAAACCTCGTCCTCCCACGATTCTACATATACCAAGAACACCACAATCGGACCACAATTGCCTACCCAAATCGCCAAAAGAATTTTCCATACCTCCTCCCATTTTTTCAAAACTTTTTCTACTTTAATCCTTCAAATTACAAGACTAATATGAACAAAATACCATTGAAACGACTTTTATAATCCGGGAACTTACCACCACTGAAGACCCTCAAATTCTTTCTTCAATTTGCCCTCAAATAAGCTCCAACCGCATGCAACAATCGTAGAATAACCAAAATTTTGTGGAGGCACTCTTTTATACTGTTTTGCCCAGTTAATCCGCACCTGCGGACCTTTCCTCGCATCTGTGGATCCGCACCCACGGTCCAAGGTGCGAACCTGCGAAATCCCACTAACAGACCAAATTCTCGCACCTGCGATCTCTTCTTCGTACATGCGGCTTCGCAGGCGCGACCAACTCTTTGCACCTGCGGACTCCTCCTGCCTAGCCTCCTTTCTCACCAGCGCATGGACCTTCGCACCTGCGGCGTCGCACCTGCGGCTGCCCATCCAGCAGGTGCAGCCACACCAGTAGCTTTGCACCAACAACCATTTGCTGCAAATTTCCCATGTTCAAACCCCCGCCAACCATCCGAAATCAATCCCGAGCCCCTAGGGGCCCCAACCAAACATACCAAAACACCCTATAGCATCATTCAAACTTAGTTGAGCCTTCAAAACACCAAAAACAACATGAAAATACCAAAATTACATCAAATTCAAACCTATGAACTTTGAAACTTCTAAATCTCGCCAATGATGCCGAAACCAGCCAAAACATATCTGATTGGCCTGAAATTTTTCACACATATCTAAAATAACATTACGAACCTGTTCCAACTTCTGAAATTCCATTCCAACCGCAATAGCCTATTTCCCACTGCCGACAGGAAATCGCCAAAAACTAACTTTCGCCAATTTAAGCCTAATTCTACTCCGGACATCAAAAATACATTCCGAACACACTCCCGAGTCCCAAATCACCTAACGAAGCTATCCGAGCCATAGAATCCGCATTCCGATGTCATTTACTAATAAGTCAACTCTTAGTTAACTTTTCCACTATTGAACCAAGTTAAGAGGCTAAGTGTCTCATTTCTCACCACGACCACTCTGAACCCGAACCAACTGACCGTTGAAATTTTGAAATCCAATCCTGACCCATAAACCTTAGAACCAAATCCCACTTCTGAAATAATATACAAGATCAAAATTCCATAACTATAAACTGAACAAGTATGAACATGCTGAATCAAGCCATATACGCACTCTAGATGAAATCACATAATATACCGCATGACTCAAACACCCAAAACGATAACTCCTAATCATAATAGCTGCTCAGAACAACCCAATGCCGGTACATAACCTCTTATCAAGAAAAGCCTCACTCTAACACTTTCATACACTACCGGTGAGGAAAGAAGCACGTAGAAACTAGCAACCATTCATCCGATCAGCCAGACATGAAGCTACCCCCTTCCCAAACAGGAATTATAGCAGATTTCTAAGCCGACTCTCGATATTTATCCTTCCAACTATACTGTAAATAATTCTAACAATATTCATTCTAGGTCCAATGACCTCTTCTCATCCAACACGACCATTCTGAAGACATGACACAACGATACAATTCGAAGCCATAACATGTGCAACTAGTGCACTTAATAGCAACATCCCAATGTAATCAAATTATATAAAAGATCCACACGAGAGGACTATCCTGCCATTAACAATTACCATAACCATATCATGCTAACAGCCTGACAAACACCGTAAAAATCAAAACACAAGAATCCAATACCAAAGGTCATACCCCTACATAACTACCCTACTCTGCGTGATCTCATCCAAACGCTGGTCCACTTCAAATACATCAAGAAACCTTGCCCAAAATCAATAACCATTCGAAATTAGACATCAAGTATTCAAAGTGCATTGCCATAACCACGAAGAAACCGGGGGATACAAGTATCCAATTGGCCGTAGTTGCAACAACTTTACAATTATAGCCTAATCATGTGTTTTATGCTATTTTTTCCAGTAATTAGTCATTTATATTTTTAAAATACTAATTAATCATTTTAATTTAATTTACTAAGCATCAATTTCATCTTTACAATTACCAGCTATTTTAGAAATAATTTTTATTAATTTTAGTTGGGTATTTAAAAATTAGCCCTTTTTATATAAATTATAGCCTAAATTAATATTGTTCCCTAACCCAATTAAACTAGCCCAGAAACCCAAGCCCAATACAATATCCTGCCCAGCCTAACCCCAAACCAAATGAGCCGTTGATCAAATTAGATCAACGCCTAGATTTTTGTTACCATAATTAAACCTAACTAACCCCCCGCCCGACCCCCACTCATTCTCACTGTCTCCCATCTCTCTACTCTCTATATCTCTAGTCTATTCTAGAGACTTCCTGTCTCTTCATGTTCCGATGGATCTCTTCATCTTCTCCGGTCATCCCTTTGCCAGAGACCTTGAAACCTTCACCACTCTCCTGCCTCGTGTGGCTCCCTCATGACGTTGTTTTCCATCTATAAGGTCTTCAAGAGACCTGGGTTGAATCCTCCTAACCCCCGAGCCTTGCTCACCATTCTTCGGCCACCTCCGGCCGTTCGAGTAAGATCTATAACTTCTGGGTTTAAACCAGTAACATTTTTGAGGTTTCTCTCATCTTTCTGGGTTCTCTTTGAAACCATAATGCTTAAACTCCCTGATTCTTTTAGATCTATGATAGATCTGTGTATATTTTAAGCTATTTTGATGTTTTCTCAACGATTTTCAGATGTCTTCTCAAAATGACTCTTCGTTTTCTATTAGGGTTTCATGACCCTTTCTTTAAACGGTTTTCCTATTCTTTTTTTAGTATTCTCCTAATATTTCTACTGTGTTTAGCGATTTATTGGAGTCTCTCTTTACCTGTGTTGAAAACCCTAATTTCTAGTCCTAAACCCTAGTCCCTGATTTTGTATGTGAAGATATTACTTGCATATGTGTCTGTATTTCATGAGCTTTGTGATTCGCTGATGCTTTACCCTATGGTGTTCATATATGTCTCTAATTTTATTGCTTCTTCTGCTTACATCCATATTTACCCTGTGATACATATAAATCCCTAACTTCGTATGGTTTTACTCTACTGTGATTACTAGGGTTTTAGATTTCTTGAACATTGTTTATTTAATTCGTATTATTTTCCCTTAGTTAACGTTGTCCTTGTTTGAGTTATTGATTCCCTGGGATTGGTGTCCTTCACTGATCTCCTAGGGTAATACATTATTGATTTTGATCCAGGAGTTATTCATTTGTCTTCTTTGATTATTTCTACTATCTTATCGATTCTTAATTAGATTTTCTGAACCTAGGCTAATTACTTGTTCTATATGCTGAAATTATTTTGCTTGTGTGTGGTATTCCAGTCATACATGATACCTTTACCTAATTGATGCTAATTTCCAGTACTCCGAACCTCACTTGAGGGTTTCCTGTTGATTTCCATCCTTCCCTAACTTATTTTTCGTAGTTAATTACGCTGTCAAACTGATTCTTAAACATTCCTTAATTAGAGTTTGTTGAACCTAGACTCTATTATATGATGTATATTTGTGCTATGCTAAACTGTTTCCTTATATGTTAATTCAGCCTCATATGGTTTCATTCCTTATTTGGCATTGTTTATTACCATTTGAATCTTAAACTCCTTGATTAAAGGAAGTCATCGCAACTGACCTGATTCTAATTGGTATATTTCTATAATTATTGTTGAATTATTACCTTTTACCTTATTCCTTCTGCCTGTTTTAAAACTATAAGTACCCTACTCTCGAATTAACAAAGATACGAACACTGGGGTTAAAAAAACTATCTCTTACACTAAAAGAATCTCTGCTCTCTCTCTCTTGTGCTATTTGCTACTGTCTAATGTTAGCCGGCTGCAAGCCAAGGCTAACCATTGTGCTCTCTCTCTATCTCTCTTGCTCTTTTCATTCTTCTTTCTCTCCTCTTCACTCATATGTCCTAGTTTAAATTCAAAGCTCTAACAACAATATGATTCTCTATTTGTTTTACTTCTTACTGTTTCTGGTTTGCTTCTATTTGTGGTTCTTTTGCGAAATCTGTAATTAAAATACATCACTAGCATGCTATTATGTTTTCCCTTTTCTTTGAGTTAGTATACCCCCTTTATGTGTGTTTCTGAGCATGACCTACAAATTGTTTCCTACTTGTTGTATATATACCCCAAATCCCTATCACCCCTCTATGTGGTTCTTCATGTCAGGTTTTGTGACTATGCCAGTATCGGCACTTTCCGAGCATGTTTAAACCAGTCCTATATCTTTGCTGGATTATTGTGTTTGCAACTAAATTTTCTATGTGTCCCCACCCCTAGTGTCCTTGATTGTCGTGGCTGAACCTGCCTTGATTCTGTGTGCTTTGGCTATGTATGAACTCATTTTTTGATGTTGTGTTTAGACTGTTGCTTATTACTTTACTCTCTTTTCAAAATATGTTTTACTAAACAGACTCTCTGGTTTATGAAATGTTTCAACTAAATCTCTTTCAAAACCTTTTCAAAACTCATCCCTTGCACTTCACTTGATTCCTAGACCTTTAAGTTCTGCCCCCTTAGTATGAGCACTACTTTGGGACCTTGAGTTCCCTTTCAACTCTAATACACTGAGGCTGGTATTTCCACACTACACATGCTCTATCTTGGCTATGAAATCTGGGTGTGAGCATTGCCCGGGAGCCTTGAGGTCCTTAGGGAACTTTGACACACCCGGACTGTGAAAAGGCTATGAATACCATATGGCATAAGGTTTGGATGATTTGGGCCTGAGCAAAGTCTCCCTATAGAATAACTTATTTTTCTACTTTGTTTATGCAATTCATAATTCCTGGCTTGTAATAATCTGTAAACGACTCATGGGGGCTGGATAGTGAAATGGGAGGGGTAACTACGCATGCTTAGTTATTACAAGCGTAGGAACCATGTTATATGCTTTATTTCTTATCTGCGCAATAGAATCATGTGTAGGTTCACATCCATGCTTGAAAAATCATACTCCTTAGGTCCCATGTACACTGTTTCAACATCTTGTTTCAGTACTGTCATTCATCACTTAGAAAAATCTGTGATAGGATAAATAACGTTAATAATTGGTATCTTCTGCAGTGATGTTTCATATTGCTATGCGCACTTAGAAATCCTGTCCCTAGGATAACATTAACAAGTTGTACTCTTGCTATTCCTGAAACGGTGAATAATGTTGTGATTTTATGTGCATTTAGAAATCCTATTTAGGTTATTATGCATGCATTAGACATCATGCTATAGGATCGTACTCATTTAACTGCACTTAGTCTAAATACAAATATGTAAAACAGTCCCCTGTTCTAAACAACTGGTAATTAGTCCTTGCACATCTTTAACACCTAGAATTGCATGTTATTAGCTATAAACAACATAGAGTCGTTAACAAATCTGAATAATTGTTGCATGTTATCCTACACCTAGGCAAGCCTTAGGTAATCAACTTAAAAAAATAAAACCAGAATTGTCTTTTCTGATTAATGCTCAATTTTCAGCATGCTTAAAACCAGTAGGCAAGTCTGATTAAGACTTCCTCTTTGAGTTATGCAATAAATATGTCTTTATTATTATCACTTAGACACCATGCGTAGGATCTGAATCTGGACCTTAATTGTGTATGAGACATGTTGTTTATGTGCACTGTTTGTGGAGGTCTTTGAGCCCTTTCTTGTTTATGTGCTACCCCCTTTATCTGCAGTTCTACTTGTTCATTATATGTCGCCTTATCACTTTCACCTTTAAAACCTGAGGGTCTGCCTAGCACCTCCTTTAGGATAGGATTCCTAATTTCCTCAGAGACAGATAGGAAGGGACGGGTAACAGAATGCAATAGAGGTCGAGACCAACACTCGATTTGGTTGCTTTCACGGGGTGGGAAAGGGTAGAGTATGGATATGATGACCGATGCGCTAATACCACGTGTAGCCCCTCTTCGAGGAGTGATTACCGGGTATTGCATTGATGTGATCCATATTATTATAAACCTAGGATACCTTTTATATGCTTAGATTGTAATCCTTTCAAAAGCTAATCTTCTTTACTGTTTTCAAACATGTGCATGCTTAAGACTTAAATCCCCTCTTATTTGAGCCTTTGTTTGTTTGTTTTCTAAGCCCTACAAATTCACATAAACTATTTGTCGGGAACCATACTTGTGGATCCTGAGGGGTTCCTAACACCATCCCCTTAGGATAATTTCAAGCCCTTAGCCAATCGCTGGTTAGTAATGTACTTGTAATTGAACCCCTTAGGTGCCCCAACACACTGTTAAAATCGTTAGGTGACTACTCTTCAAAATATGCATATCCCTTTCCCAAAAGGAACGTGTTGTCTCAACCAATGTCATAAACCCCTCTCAATTGGGCCCCGAAAGGAGCGCTCGGGGAAAAAGGGGGGTACGACAGCATGGCGACTCTGCTGGGGATATCTGGCTTTTACTATTTCAAATTTTTTCGTGAATTTGTGCCTTTATTTTTGTTGAAATACCTGCACCCTTTCCTCTTCCCTTTATATGCAATTAATTGTTTACTTCAGGTATTTACTTTTCCTCAAAGACGAAACTGACATGTCTATTGTTTTCTTTTATAACTGCTTTAAATCATTAGTGTTGTTTTTACCGCTTTCTTTAACGTGCAAATACGTGACAACTTGTTTTAATACTTATTATTGCATAATCATGCTCAACATTCATACTCCACTCATGCCAAACAAAATACTATAGAAACTCTTGATGAGTAGTTGTGCTCTTCCTATATTATAACCCACTAAATTCGGAAAGGCTTATTTGTAGTAAAAGTAGTCGATCAACGATGCAGTCGACGGTTCCGTGCCTTTCCTCCTTGAGTTGTCTACTCAAAGGTACCGGTCTAAAACCCCATAGAAACCTTACTCTGTTGCACTGTTGCATGCATCATGGTCAGACCTAGTCGAGCTAAAGTGTCGTCCGCACAATAGCTTTTAAGATAGCCTTATCCAAAGTCCACTAGGTTTCCCAAAACACAAACGGACGCCCTCACATTCTGTGCATTTATTTGGAGAATTAAATGCTTCCTTCTAATTATTGACGTTAAATAGTCGAGTCCAGTGGGGGTAAGGGCCTAACCTTATTTTCTTTGCAGAAAAATGAGGCACGAAGTCCCCAGATTCGGCATGGTCTCCAATATCCACCCAAGACTGTTGAGTTGGTGGGAGGATCTGCACTCTAGCGACAAAGCTAACGTCAGGAAGAACCTGGGTGACCTACCATCTCTCCTAGAAATCCATCCTAACAAAATGATAATAGAGGCCGCTACCCTGTTCTGGGATCGTGAAAAGTGTGTGTTCTGCTTGGGGAACATCGAAATAATGCCTTTGATAGAAGAGATAAGGGGGCTGGCTAACCTAGTATGGGAAACTCCAGGGTTGTTGATGCCTGAGAACCGCACGGGAAAAAGTTTCCTCAAAATGATGGGCCTAAAAAAGGATGCAGAATTGGTATGTTTGGAGGATTCGTACATTCCTTTTGACTACTTGTACGAAAGGTATCTCTACAACAAATCATACTTTACCTACCATGACGAGTTTGCTATGACCTCTCTAGGACACGTCCATCACTGAGTGTTCGTGTTTATGGTTTGCCTTTTGGGTTTGATGACGTTCCCGATGAAGAAGGAAATGATCCATACCAGGCTAGCCATGGTAACTAAGACCACAATTGAAGGGGTAAATGGGCAAGACTTCAACATTTTTCCCATGATCATTGAAGACATATATCGGGCCTTGGAAAGGTTTCAACAGGAGCAAAGTATTTCGAAGGTTGAAATTTATTACTTCAACTCTGGCTCATGGAACATATCCAAAGAGGCGAATACCGACAAGACATTCACTGTAGAATGTGGGAGCACATCGCTTTCCATCACCCAAAGAGAATGAATTATATCCCCGACATACTCGCTAAGCCGGAAAATGCCAAGGGATGGGTTGAGATTTTTAATAACATGACTGAAGAGCAGGTTCAATGGATGTTTGAGTGGTTTTCGACGGATGAGTTCATTATTCGATCCCGAGACGCATCATTTCTGATACTGATTGGTCTAAGAGAGACATACCCTTACGTCCCTCTTCGAGTTATGAGGAAAGCAGGTAGGAAGAAAGTCATACCTAGGGTCGAGAAGATGAGCCATCTTCGAGCCGACTTTCAAAATAATCACAGTCCTCACAAGTGCCAAGCTCAGAACCTGTGGCACTGCAAGATTACACTTCCAAAAAAAACACCATCGAGCCAGACAGGTATCATGACAATTGTACCCCTTTCTATCTTGGTTGGTTAGAAGAGGATTTGGGTGGCCAGAGCAAGCCGGGTACGTCCGAGGTTACAGGGTTATAGATGAAAGGGCCGAGGCACAAGTCAAATACAACCAACTGCGCAAAAGGATCTAGGAATATGAGGATCATCACCAAAAGATACATGAGTCCAACAAGAAATTGATCAAGGAATGGAAGGACATGGCTATCAGCGTCAACAAGAGGTTGGGGTACTTGGAACGAGGTATAGTCGAGCTGGAAGAGAAGTTCATAAAAAGAGTCGAGTATTGTCAAAAGGTTGAGGGAGCTGAAGGAGGATATCTAGCCAGAACCTACCTGCTGCTGGGACTTCGCGAGCTAGGAAAACTGTACAAGGAAAGCAAGAAAGCCGAGTCTGGGAAAGGTCCTTCTGGGACCAAGTAGATAGGAGTGTCTTTATTTTTCTCTATCAATGTAATAAGGCCAATGGCCATTAGTGACTTTTATTTTTCGTCTATTGTTTTGGAATTTGTCTATTTTTCTTATCAATAAAATGAGTCATTTAGCATTTTAAGTTCTCCAAATGAATTTGTCGCTAGGCCTACCTCGGGCATAAAGACGTTCCCAACTTAGTACGCGCTTTACATTTCCGCATTATGTGTTTAAATACCGCAATATTCTTTTTCATAATCCTCACTGACTTGGTTACCTTTTGATTTTATTTTTCTTCTTACTCCCCCCCCCCAAAGGTTATTTCGTGCATTCTGGCATCATCAGCCTATCGCACAAGTTCAAAGGCCCTTCCATACAGACTGTAAGAAAGGGGACATATCTCAAGAACTGGTCTATCAAGACGACCAAAGCCCGGCGAGCCTCGGGGTAGCAATGCTAAAACAAGTATTATTTACTGTTTATTCACTAAATGATTTTACTTTTCCTGCATTTTTCAATTTGTGCAATAAGACCTTCAATGTTCAAAATAGTTATTCAATTCATCAAAGCATCTTCTAAATTTCTCTTACGAGTCTGATATTTATTGTTATTGTTTTCTTTCATAATGCTATTTACTTATACATCATTACTATTACTCATCTTGATGAACCGATGACTGTGACATGCAATGAGACAACGCATCAGACGAACATTAATTCAGACGAAGACGACATACCTGACGAGATTATCAAAGAAGTTGAGAAGTTTGAGAACAGATCTAAGTCCAACCTGGACGAGACTGAAAGCATCAACCTGGGAGATTCAGAAAACATCAAGAAGATACTAAGGAAGATGATAGAAAGGCACAAGCAGTGTCATGAAAAGTTATCATTCGTTTTATTGGGATACCGCACCACTGTCCGCACATCAACAGGTGCAACTCCCTATATGCTAGTTTATGGTACAAAGGCTGTTATTCCTGCGTAAGTGGAGATTCCATCTCTAAGAATTATACAGGAAGCTGAGATCAGCGATGTAGAGTGGGTAAGGAGCCGTTATGAGCAACTAGCTCTCATAGATGGGAAGAGAATGAATGCAGTATGTCATGGTCAACTATATCAGAACAGAATGGCCAGGGCCTTCAACAAGAAAGTCAAGCCGAGACGATTCACACCAGGGTAGATGTTGTTAAAGAAACTCTTTCTGCATCAAGATGAAGCCAAGGGGAAGTTCTCTCCCAACTAGCAAGGTCCGTACATGGTTCATATAATGCTGACAGGAGAAGCACTCATACTTGTAGAAATGGACGGAGAAGTTTGGCCGAAACCGATCAATTCAGATGCAGTCAAGCGCTACTATATGTAATCTTTATGATTTCTCAGTGATGTAAATTGAACGACACCTGACTTGATTCCCGTTTAAGAGGGGATACGTAGGCGGCCCTATGGGTTCGGTCACAATTCAATAAAAATCTATTTTCCCGGCAATGAGATACTGGGGCAGAATTTTCAGGAGGACCCTCAAAATTCTTAAGTGAGCAGCAGTCCACAAGCCTTCACCCAGCCAACTGGGGCAGAATTCTAAGGAGGACCCTCAAAATTCTGAAGCAAGTTCAGACAATCGCCACACGAGCAGCAGTCAGAGGCATTCACCCAGCAAACTGGGGCAGAATTTTGAGGAGGACCCTCAAAATTCCGCAGCAGGAGAGGGCACAATGTCTCGAGCCGTGTCATGTCGTCGGTTCATCAAAAACTATTTTAGATTATATATTTTACTTTTACAAAATCATGCATATTTATTTGTTTTGAAGCAGCTTGTTTAGCGAACGCTACCCCAATGATACAGACAGTATTATCATGATCAAGCAAACGAGCCAAGCAGAGCCAGAGGGAATGCGAACTAACATTCCCCATTTACAAAACTCAGGATCTTTCTTTGGATGCAGGCACAAAATTGCAAAAGCCCTAAAACATATTATCCGCTCAAAGGACAGACATCGTTCCTCAAACTTGTCGCACATGGCAACATTTATTATCAGCACAAATGATGCTTCATTATCACAATACTCTACCGCAATTTAACACCAGCTAAGAATTTCTGTTGTCCTTCCTGAATCTTGCATAAGGCTACCATTTTGCCTTCCGAGGTTAAACGCTACCTCCATCTGCATTCGCATCTTGCATAAGGCTACCTTTCTGCCTTCCGAGGTTAAACGCTACCTCCATCTGCATTCGCATCTTGCATAAGGCTACTTTTATGCCTTCAGAGGTTAAACGCTACCTCCATCTGCATTCGCATCTTGCATAAGGCTACCTTTCTGCCTTTCGGGGTTAAACGCTACCTCTATCTTCATTCGCATCTTACATAAGGCTACCTTTCTGCCTTCCGAGGTTAAACGCTACCTCCATCTGCATTCGCATCTTGCATAAGGCTACCTTTCTGCCTTTCGGGGTTAAACGCTACCTCTATCTTCATTCGCATCTTACATAAGGCTACCTTTCTGCCTTCCGAGGTTAAACGCTACCTCCATCTGCATTCACATATTACATAAGGCTACCATTCTGCCTTCCAAGGTTAAACTCTACCTCCATCTGCATTCGCATATTGCATAAGGCTACCTTTCTCCCTTCCGAGGTTAAACGCTACCTCCATCTGCATTCGCATATTGCATAAGGCTACCTTTCTCCCTTCCGAGGTTAAACGCTACCTCAAATTGCATTCGTACATTGCATAAGGCTACCATTCTGCCTGCCAAGGATAAACCCCGCCTCGCATTTACTTCTCAAAAGAAACCAATGCATCTAGCATTATTTACTGCGCTTTCCTTTTGGGATAAGCTCTTCCCTTTAATTCGCAAGACTAAGCTCTTTTTTGTCAGTATCATACTATTTCATCTTCATGGGCTGAAATATCGCCAACTTATCCAAAGGCGTCATCGTTCGGAGGCACCATCTTCATGGCCCAAGAACACCATGTCATGGCCTAAGGATCTCTTTTATCAGCTTGCATATCATTATTCAAAGGCAACATGGTTCGGAAGAACCATCTTCATGGACCGAGAGCATCATTTCATGGCCTGCGAATCCTGCATCAAGCAATTCATGTCCCAGGACATCATGGTCTAAAGACGTCATCCTTAACCGTCCAAAGACAGCATTCATAGTCCAACATGAATTTGCATCATGTTTAAATTACGCACGATATGCTTGTATTACTCATTTGAAGGTAACCCAACAAGCAACAGATGTCCCGGCAGGAGCGATACCGCTCCAATTCTCCTAATTACCCCGTAAGCCGTTCATTCAATCAGTCCTATATATTGCGTCCGTTCTTGTAAAAATCTCCATCGGTATGCTTCGCCGATGACTCTTGAACTACATACGGCCTTATTCCTGTAAAACCAGGGATATGTAGGAAACTCAGAAACCAGTGTGCGGCCTAAACCTCTTTAAACCGCTTCGCTAAGTCAAAATTGGCCATCATGTCTTTACCCGACAACTCTTTCACCCTTCTCGGATAAATAGGGACAGCTGTTGATAACCAATGTTTTCTCAAATTGTTTTTTAATTTGCATTTACACCTTAAAAATAAGGCTTTCATAGCAATTGGTATTTTTCCTATAATTTTTTCATATTTTTATTAATTTATCCAGTATTTTATTTCTAATAATCAATTACCAAATTATATTTCAAATGATTTAAAAAACATTTCTTGACTTAATGTATTATTTTTGGTCCTATTAGGACAAAATTACTTCACAGTTAGCCAAATTGGCACTCCTTGGCCGTAATTGCAACAACTTTGCAATTATAGCATAACCATGTGTTTTATGCTATTTTTTTCCACTAATTAGTCATTTATATTTTTAAAATACTAATTAATCCTTTTAATTTAGTTTACTAAGCATCAATTTCATATTTACAAATATCAGCGATTTTATAAATTATTTATTAATTTTAGTTGGGTATTTAACAATTAGCCTTTTTTATTTAAATTCTAGCCTAAATTAATATTGGTCCCTAACCCAATTAAACTAGCCCACACCCCCCAAGGCCAATACAATATCCTACCCACGCCAACCCCAAACCAGTCTGAGCCGTTGATCAAATTAGATCAATGGCCATATTTTTGTTACCATAATTAAACCTACCTACCCCCTGACCCCCTCTCATTCTCACCGTCTCTCATCTCTATACTCTCTCTCTCTCTAGTCTCTTGTAAATACTTCATGTCTCTTCATGTTCCGATGGATCTCTTCATCTTCTCCGGCCATCCTTTTCCGGAGATCTTAAAACCTTCACCACCCTCCTGCCTCATGTGGTTCCCTCACGCCGGTGTTTGCCATCTCTAAGGTCTTCAAGAGACCTGGGTTGAATCCTCCTACCCCCTGGGCCTTGCTCCCCATTCTTCGGCCACCTCCGGCCGTTTGAGTAAGATCTATAACTTCTGGGTTTAAACCAATAACATTTTTTGAGGTTTCTCTCATCTTTCTGGGTTGTCTTTGAAACCCTAATGCTTAAACTCCCTGATTCTTTTAGATCTATGATAGATCTGTGTATATTTTAAGCCATTTTGATGTTTTTTGAAATATTTTCAGATGTTCTCTCAATATGACTCTTCGTTTTCAACTAGGGTTTCATGACCCCTTCTTTAAATGGTTTTACTACTATTTTTTTATTATTCTCCTAAGATTTCTACTGTGTTTAGCGATTTATTGGAGTCCCTCTTTACCTGTGTTGAAAACCCTAATTTCTAGTCCTAAATCCCAGTCCCTAATTTTGTCTGTGAAGATATTACTTGCATATGTGTCTTTGTTTCATGAGCTTTGTGATTCGCGGATGCTTTACCCTATGGTGTTCATATATGTCTCTGATTTTCTTGCTTCTTCTGCTTACATCCGTGTTTACCCTGTGATAGATATGAATCCCTAACTTCGTATGGTTTTACTCTACTGTGATTACTAGGGTTTCAGATTTCTTAAAAATTGTTTATTTAATTCGTGTTATGTTCCTTTAGTTAATGTTGTCCTTGTTTGAGCCATTGATTCCCTCGAATTGGTGTCCTTCACTGATCTCCTAGGGTAATACATTACTGATTTTTATCCATGAGTTATTCACTTGTCTTATTTGATTAATTCTACTGTCTAATCGATCCTTAATTGGATTTTCAGAACCTAGGCTAATTACTTGTTCTATATGGTAAAATTCTTTTTCTTGTATGTGGTATTCTAGTCATACATGATACCTTTCCCTAATTGATGCTAATTTCTAGTAGTCTGAACCTCACTTGATGGTTTCCTGTTGATTTCCATCCTTCCCTACCTTATTTTTGTAGGTAATTACGCTGTCAAGCTGATTCTTAAACATTCCTTAATTAGAGTTTGTTGAACCTAGACTCTATTATATATTGTATATTTGTACTATGCTAAATTGTTTCCTATATGTTAATTCAGCCTCATATGGTTTCATTCCTTATTTGTCATTGCTTATTACCGTTTGAATCTTAAACTCCTTGATTAAAGGAAGTCATCTCAACTGACCTGATTCTAATTGGTATATTTCTATAATTATTGTTGAATTATTATTTTTTACCTTATTCCTTCTGCCTGTTTTAAAACTATAAGTACCCTACTCTCTCATTAACAAATATACGAACACTGGGGTTCAAAAACTATCTCTTGCACTAAAAGAATCTCTGCTCTCTCTCTATCTCTCTTGTGCTATTTGCTAATGTCTAATTTTAGCCGGCTGCAAGCCAAGGCTAACCATTGTTCTCTCTCTCTCTTTCTCTTTTTATTTTTGCTTGCTCTCCTCTTCACTGGTATGTCCTAGTTTAAATTCAAAGCTCCAACAACAATATGAATCTCTATTTGTTTCAGTTCTTACTATTTCTGGTTTGCTTCTATTTGTGGTTCTTTTGCGAAACCTGTAAATAAAATACATCAGTAGCATGCTATTATGTCTTCCCTTTACTTTGAACTAGTATACCCCTTTTATGTGTGTTTCATGTCTGGTTTTGTGATTATGCCAGTATCGGCAGTTTTCGAGCATGTTTAAACCAGTCCTATATCTTTGCTGGATTATTGCGTTTGCAGCTAAATGTTCTATGTGTCCCCACCCCCAGTGTCCTTGATTGTCGTGGTTGAACCTTCCTTGGTTCTATGTGCTTTGGCTATGTATGAATTCGTTTTTTGATGTTGTGTTTAGACTGTTGCTTATTACTATACTCTCTTTTCAAAATATGTTTTACTAAACAGACTCTCTGGTTTATGAAATGTTTCAACTAAATCTCTTTCAAAACCTTTTCAAAACTCATCCCCTGCACTTCACTTGATTCCTAGACCTTTAAGTTCTTCCCCCTCAGTGTGAGCACTACTTTGGGACCTTGAGTTCCCTTTCAACTCTGACACACTGAGGCTGGTATTTCCACACTACACATGCTCTATCTTGGTTATGAAATCTGGGTGTGAGCATTGCCCGGGAGCCCTTGAGGTCCTTAGGGAACTTTGACACACCCGGACTGTGAAAAAGGCTATGAATACCATATGGCATAAGGTTTGGAGGAATTGGGCCTGATTGAAGGCTCCCTATAGAATAACTTCTTGTTTTCTACTTTGTTTATGCAATTCATAATTCCTGGCTTGTAATAATCTGTAAACGACTCATGGGGGATGGATAGTGAAATGAGAGGGGTAACTACGCATGCTTAGTTATTACAAGGGTAGGAACCATGTTTTAAGCTTTATTTATTATCTGCACAATAGGAATCATGTGTAGGTTCACATTCATGCATTAAAAACCTTGCTTTTTAGGTCCCATGTACACTATTTAAACATCTTGTTTCAGTACTGTCATTCCTCACTTAGAAAAATCTGTGATAGGGTAAATAACGTTAATAATTGGTATCTTCTGCAATCATGTTTCATATTGCTATGCGCACTTAGAAATCCTGTCCCTAGGATAACATTAACAAGTTGTACTCTTGCTATTATTGAAGCGGTGCATAAGATTGTGATTTTATGTGCATTTAGAAATCCTGTTTAGGTTATTATGCATCATGTTGCATTATACATCATGCTATAGGATCATACTCATTTAACTGCACTTAGTCTAAATACAGATATCTAAAACAGTCTATTATTCTAAACAACTGCTAATTAGTCCTTGCAGATCTTCAACACCTAGAATTGCATGTTATTAGCTATAAACAACCTAGAGTCGTTAACAAATCTGAATAAATGTTGCATGTTATCCTACACCTAGGCAAGCCTTAGGTAATCAACTTAAAATAATAAAACCATAATTGTCCTTTATGATTAGTGTTCAAGTATAAGCATGCTTAATACCAGTAGGCACGTCTGATTATGACTTCCTCTCTGAGTTATACAATAAATCTATCTTTGTTATTATCACTTAGACACCATGCGTAGGATCTGAATCTGGACCTTAATTGTGTATGAGACATGCTATTTATGTGCACTGTTTGTGGAGGTTTTTGAGCCCTTTCCTGTTTATGTGCTACCCCCTTTATCTACAGTTCTACTTGTTCATTATATGTCGCCTTAGCATTTTCACCTTTAAAACCCGAGGGTCTGCCTAGCACCTCGTTTAGGATAGGAGTCATAATTTCCTCCGGACTGATAGGAAGGGACGCGTAACAGCATGCAATAGAGGCCGAGAACAACACTCGATTTAGTTTCTTTCACGGGGTGGGAAAGGGTAGAATATGGATATGATGACCGGTGCGCTAATACCATGTGTAGCCCAGCTTCAAGGAGTGATTACCGGGTATTGCATTGATGTGATCCATATTATTATAAACCTAGGATACCTTTTATATGCTTAGATTGTAATCCTTTCAAAAGCTAATCTTCTTTACAGTTTTCAAACATCTGTATGCTTAAGACTTAAATCCCCTCTTATTTGACCCTTTATTTGTTTGTTTGCTAAGCCATACAAATTCATAGAAACCATTTGCGCGGGAACCACACTTGTGGATCCTGAGGGGTGCCTAACACCTTCCCCTTAGGATAATTTCAAGCCCTTACCCAATCTATGGTTAGTAATATAGTTGTAATTGAACCCCTTAGGTGCCCTAACGCACCGTTAAAATCGTTAGGTGGCGCCTTCAAAATATGCAAATACATTTCCCAAAAGGAATGAGTTGTCTCAACCAATGTCATAAACCCCTTTCAACCGGGCCCCGAAAGGAGCGCTCGGGGAAAAAGGGGGGCACGACAATCATAATACGCGGTAAGAGCCTCAAGCCGATGACAGATCTAACACTAGAGCAGTGGTCAAAGAAATATTGAGATTCTGGAAGCTCTACCGACACACGTTGGACCACATGGACACCCTCGTTGGCCACCACGTGTCCCAAGAATGCTACAAAACTGAGCCAAGATTCACACTCAGAGAACTTTGCGTAGAGCCTTTCCTCCCTGAATCATTATAATTCCATCCTTTAATACTGAGTATGCTACTCCTAGCTACGTGAATATGCCAGGACGCCATCAATGAATATAATAGCAAGGAGTGCTAATACGGCTGAAATACACCGCTAATCAGAAATATGAACGCTACTAGGGCAATGATCAGCACAAAGAACATTAGCAAGAACTCATAACACGACAGAAGGATCCACTTCACTCCACAACTAGACAACATGAGAGGTCTTCCAATATACTCACAACTCAAGGCCATATAACAAACCGAGAAAGAAATTAAACACTCGATAAATCTTGCCACGTTTCCAGCCAACTCTTTTGTCACAAATTACAGTCTGAACACATCTAACCATCAAATCACACTCACCACATAGGCATCCAATCACGAAGTCCCATCAATAAGGACATCAACGGACATATAAGTCCCCAAATACATGTGCCCATACAACGAAATCTCAAAACTCAAGCCACAGAACGAATTCAGCCTCAAGTCCTCCAGACTGGCCCATCACCAACATGCCAAAATCACATCTCATCCATGGAAGTCATAAGCTGTCGATGCACAACTGATACCAAGTGCTCCCGTGCGCGTTCGAATACATGGAAGGAGTTCAAAAGTTACGCTCTTGGCTAAATTAAATGGATTCGCATGACAAGAATTCAAGAATTTGAGATTTCCTATGGGTTCTGCAGCCTCTCGAAGATAAGTACAGACATCTGCGTACCAATCTGCAAGACTCTACTAAACCTGCTCATGACCGGTGAGTCCTATGTAACCTAGCGCTCTGATACCAACTTGTCACGACCCCAAATCTAAGCCAGTCGTGATATCGCTTATCGTGGAAATAGGCCATCCAAAACTACACTCAAATCATAATAAGCTTCCATTTACATCTTTACTAAACTGATAAACCATAAAGGTTTCCTTTAAACATTTTTGTTTAAAAAACAGTTAAAGTTATACTGAATATTAAATACAACTCTCGAGATCCCGGAGTCACTGGTCATGAGCATCTACATAAAATATACAACTCAAAAGAAAATAAATTCTATAATAGTAAGTAGGAGAGAGAGAGAGAGCAGGACTGCGGACGCATGCAACTACCTCGCAAACCTCCAAGAAATCTCTGGAACAGATACAATGCTCACCCTGCCCTAACACCTGTATCTGTACACAAGGTTTAGGGAGTAATGTGAGTACACCAACTCAGTAGTAATAAAAATAAATCAGGTCTAAGCATCAAGAAACACATAAAAATCAATTCATCAATTCACAATAAGCACATCCTTTCTTTCCAACAATGTATACGTTAAATCATCACGCTTAAAAGCCGATTTCAGTAAAAATCAACTGGAAATATACTTGCCAATAGTTTTAACATAACTTTCAAGAAGTTTAGTGTAAAAATTCTTAAAATCATAAAAAGGGCCCTCGGGCAAAAACATGTATTATAATCAGCCCCACGGGCATGCCTCACGTTAACTCATAATCAGCCCCTCGGGCATACCTCACAGTCACTCATAATCAGCCACTCGGGCATACCTTACAGTCACTCATGCCTCCCAATTACTCGTCACTCGGCACTCGGCCTCATAGGTACCTGCGCTCACTGGGGGTGTGTACAGACTCCGGAGGGGCTCCTTCAGCCCAAGCGCTAATATCAAGCCACCTCGTGGCGTATCATATCCTCACAAATCACGCCCTCGGCCTCACTCTGTCAGAACCTCTCAAAAGCCCCTCGGGCGTATCAGTAAAAATGGGGTACTAGACCCAAAACATCATTTTTATATCTTAAAGCAGTGCCAAAAAGGCTGAGTTTCAAAAACATTAAGCACAGTATGACTAAATGTAAATCATAAATTAATAGTGAGGAAATAGCTGTAAAAAGCCCCCAAGGGGTCTAAACAAGTCGGCACGAGGCTCCAAACACGGCTTATAGCCCAAATATAGCAATAGTCTTTAGAACATAATTTAATATATAATTTAGAGTAAAATACGCAACTCAATAGTTTCCGCGCAGAGGACCAAGTCCAATCCAAAAATCAATGCGCGCCACATACTCATCATCCGATATGTGCACCATTCTAAAAATAGTGAGAAATACGAAGTCCGGGGTTTCATACCCTCGGGACAAGATTTATAGCCATTACTTACCTCTACAGGGCCGCAATACTAGTCTGTGATGCTCTTGCCCCTCAAATTGGCTCCCGATTGCTCCGATTCTAACTAAAACCAGTTTAACATCATCAATATATGCTAAAGGAACACAATCCAATCGAAAACTATCAATTTATACAAAATCTCGAAATTTGGCCAAACTCGATCCCCAGTCCCACGTCTCGGAATTCGATAAAATTTACATCACTAAAAACCACGTCCTCCCACGATTCTACACATACCAAGAACACCACAATCGGACCACAATTTCCTACTGAAATCGCCAAAAGAATTTTCCAAACCTCCTCCCATTTTTTTCCAAACTTTTTCTACTTTAATACTTCAAATTAGAAGCCTAATCCGACCAAAATAGCATAGAAACGACTTTTATTGTCATGCCCCAAATTCGAGGGACGCGACCGGCACTCTACCGGGTGACGCCCAGTCAAGCCAACCTGATTTTCCTTTCCCACCCAACGCGTTTCCCTGTGTTTATAACATACATTATTTATGTAAAGAGGTGAGATTAGATTAAAAGTGCGTGAATACCACATTAAGTCCAATTTATGCATATTAGATACGCCATTTCCCGATACTGACCACGATTAGAAATACATACAACCACTGCCCAAAATACACATATGCACCCACATAGTGTCTACGGAGCCTCTAAGAGTACTAGGAGCTTATACAATACTTGCTGGCAACAAGGCCCAGGCTATACCTTACAATACATAATACACTCAAAAAGGAGAAAATCTGAATTACACATGGCCATGAGAGGAAATGGGGCTCACCAGTACAGCTGAAAAGGATTAGGAGGAGGCACCACTAACGGCAAGCTAAGCAACTTGCTATGGACCCACCTACATCCATATAAAAGATGTAGCGCCCCCAGCAAATGGGACATTAGTACTATGGAATAGTACTAGTATGTATAAACAAACTTTATCCCAAGTACAATCAAGAAAATACACAATTAGGGAAAAACAATAGAACCAATTAATCAATGCACGTGGAAGCAAACAACCAAAATCAAACAAGATGCACAATCTCTCCTTCTTCCCTTTCAACATCATCATATTCAAGAGCTCGTAGATTTTCATTTCAGTAGTGATAATGATCACATTTCATCCTTATTACCTCGGCCACCCTTATTACCTCGGCTACCCTTATCACCACAACCCATCAACCTTATTACTTCGTGTTGCGGTGCGCAACCCGATCCCACCTGACAATCATATTTCATAACAGCAACCACAAACAATTACATCACAAGAATCATTACTTCAAGGAATACAAGTTCGTATCAACAATTTATGTACTTGGGCCCAAGGCACCATAACTCTCATCAAGTAGTAATTTTATGAACACGATGTTTCCACAATCGCTCCATTCAGTTACATTGTTTCACAATACTCTTTTTCATTACTTTCCACGTATGGCTTTCAACTATTTTACACATTCCCACATTTGAGCACATTATCAATCTTTCGTTCATTACACATCAAACACCTTTTACAACTTCATACAGCACAGTAGCATGACAATCAACCAGGAAAATCAGAGAATAGAATCTCACGCCTCAACACGTCTGAACAATCAATTCACATATTTCCAAACAAGGTACACATACCAAATACTCGGACCCAACAAGAGGATTCTACGAAGGTTAAAGTTAGCCATACATACTTGGGGTCTACATTCCTTTTCAACTTTTACTCACAAATCACTAGACCAACTAGTACCGTCAATCTAGTTCACAATTTCAACTAAGAATTGGAAACCATGCATACCATTTGAACTCTTTTTAAGCATTTATCAACTGCTATGTGACTCCCCACTTAGACTGCCAACCCCTTATTTGTGAACTTTACCCCAACCCGTTTCCTCTTACTATATTTTGGACATTAATGATCATGCGTGCGAGGTATAAACTTATATTTTCAAGAATCAATTCATGAGAGTCCCCCTTTTGTTTAAAATCAGAAAACTAATAAAAAGGGTTTGGGGATTCTTACCTGTTAGAATGAAGAAGAAGATGATTACTCATAATTTCCAGGCCTGAGTGACTTTGAAAAATCCAATTGGTAAAGATGAAGCTTTCTCTCTCAAGCACCCTCTCTCCCCTCTCTCTAATTATTGTCAGAAAATGGTTAAAAATGAAGGGGATGGGTGTTTTAATGAACTGGGGTCGGGTTTTAAAAATTATAAAAATAGGGCCCGACACAAGAATGCGGTCAGGAATGCGATTGCATTACTGACATGCGGTTCGTAGATCTGACCACACAATGGTCCTCAAGATGGGCCAAAAATCCAGAACACACTGCCCATGTATGCGACCAATTGTGCGGTCCTCATACACGTTATGCGATCGCATACTGATCCGCATAGTTGACTTCAAATGGGGCCTATTCTGCCTAGGTATGCAACCATTATGCGGTCCACATACATGTTGTGCGATCGCATAGTGCATCGCATAACACCTACTTTCTGGAAAATTATATTCTTTAAGTCTCGGGGTACTTTTTACTCAGTTCAGGTCTGTTTCAAAGATTCCCACAATAAAACAACTCGGGGACTTGTTCGGCATTATTTTTTTTAATTTTTTTTTTAACAAGAAAATGTTGCGCGTCTTTACATTTATAATCCGAGAACTTACCTCCACTGAAGACCCTCAAATTCTTTCTTCAATTTGCCCTAAAATAAGCTCCAACCGCATGTAACAATGGTAGAATAACAAAAATTTCGTGGAGGCACTCTTTTATACTGTTCTGCCCAGTTAATCCGCACCTGCGGACCTTTCCTCGCACCTGCGGTCCCAGGTGCGCACCTGCGAAATCCCACTAACAGACCAAAATTTTGCACCTACGATCTCTTCTCCGCATCTGCAGCTTGACAGGCACGGCCAACCTTCGTACCTGCGGACTCCTCCTGCCTAGCCTCCTGGCTGCCCATCCACAGGTGCGGCCACACCGGTAGCTTTACACCAACAACCATTTGCTGAAAATTTCCCAAGTTCAAACCCCCGCCAACCATCCGAAATTAATCCAGAGCCCCTTGGGGCCCAAACGAAACATACCAAAACACCCCATAGCCTCATTAAAACTTAGTCGAGCCTTCGAAACACAAAAAACAACACGAAAACACCAAAATTACATCAAATTCAAACCTATGAACTTTGAAACTTCTAAATCTCGCCAATGATGCCGAAACCAGCCAAAAAACATCCGATTGACCTGAAATTTTGCACACATATCCAAAATGACATTTACGAACCTGTTCCAATTTCTGGAATTCCATTCAGACCCCGATAGCTTATTTTCCACTGCCGACCGGAAATCGCCAAAAATGAACTTTCGCCAATTCAAGCCTAATTCTACTCCGGACATCGAAACTACATTCCGAACACACTCCTGAGTCCCAAATCATATAACGAAGCTATCCAAGCCATAAAATCCGCATTCCGAAGTTGTTTACCAATAAGTCAACTCTCAGTTGACTTTTCCACTATTGAACAAAGTTAAGAGGCTAAGTGTCTCATTTCTCACCACGACCACTCTGAACCCGACCCAACCAACCCAACACACATAAATGAAGTTGAACCACATATAATAAAGCAGAAATGGGGGAAACGAGGCTAAACTCTCGGAACAACCGGTCGGGTCGTTACAATTTCCCAAATCCGACGCCCTTATTTCCCCTTTTCTGATGAACCCTAATTCCGCTTCCTCACTCAAATCCCCCTAAATCCCGTTCCTAATGGGATTCTTTCCCTATTCCCTTACCATTTTGGTGTTTTTCCCTTATTTGGTGCTATGTTACGAATTAACTTAGGTATTTGCCTAAACATGGCAGGTACCTCGCTTTGATTTTGTCAAAATCTATGTTTGCCTCTTGAATCTAGACAACCTTGAGTCCAAACACGTTATTTTCTCTCATATCTCGCTGATTCGCACTAAACCCTAAAGATTAGGGTTCCAGATTCTCTTTGATTCGAACCTAAACTAGTTCAAACTTTGATTTTTAGCATTTTTCCATCTATGTTCACTCAATTACTTGTGTATCTGCTTATTTTTGTCGATTCCCTTCATTTACCTAAATTTAGGGATTCGGAACCTTTTACTTGAACCAAATGTTGTTCTATTTTATGTTTCCTTTTGAATAATCTCTTATCTATGTTTATGTTTATGCTAATATGTGAGTCCTTCCTTTATTTTCTACCGATTTTGTGGTTTACTTAAATTTAGGGTTTCAGACCCTTTTACTTGAACTAAAACTGGTTCAATCCTATGTTTCTTTTGAAAAATTCCTATCTACATTCATTTCTTATGATAATACATGATTCTTTGCTATTATTTTCTGATGATTTTGAGATTTACCTAAATTAGGGTTTCAGACCCTTTTACTTAAACCAAATATAGTTCGATTCAGTATTCTTTTTTTATAAATAATCTCTTGTCTATGTTCATTATATGCCTTATGTGATTCTTTACCTTCTTTTCTACTGATTTTGTGTATCTTCACCTAAAATTTAGGGTTCAATTTTACTGATTTAAGTTTTGCCTTTAGTATTTAAATTAACTATTTTCTATGCTCTAATCTCGGCACTATTTAAACCCCTACCCATTCCCCTTTGAAAAAGGAGATTCAGAGTTCGAAAACCTTTTCATTACTCTAAACAAAAGTTGTGTCTCTTACTCTCTTGAGCAATCTTGTTCTGTGTTTGGATTCCTGGCCAACTGAAAGCTAAAGCTATAAATCTTTAAGTTTTTGCTTCCATTTGGTGATATTTGCTATACTGTTGGATTCCTTTCTTCCCCGTTTCATCTTAACTGGTGAGTTATTGAATCCTCTGCTATTTCATTATGATTATTTGCTTAATGTGTTACTGATATTAGACCATGTTATCCTAAATGCTATTACTTGTAGTTAAGGCATGTTGAGCATAGTTTGAATTGATTAATGAAATATGCCTAACTCTGTGTTATTGAGGATCATCTTTTAGAGTTAAGTTTGTTATAAGCATGCCTTCATACATTTCCCTAAATACTAGTTAGTTGTCTATAGATGTGTGCCTTAACATATTTATAAGTTTGTTTGTTGAACTTGTTATAATATGACATGTTTGGTATGTTCTTACATTATTATGATGCTTCTAATAATTGTGTTAATTAGTTCCTGACATACTGCTAATCAATGTGTTCCCTTTCTATGACTTAGTCTGATCTAAAATCTCTATTATCATTATGAATCTGCTTATGAACCAGCCTTACTAGCATGTGACTGATTTTAGTTTCTAAAATTTGATTAAGTATGCTTAGGTTCATATATGTTTTCTAGTTGTTTGTACATGTTCTATATGTGATTTTTTCCTTCTGTGTATCCCCTAATCCCATCCTACTCTATCTAATCCTCCTGAATCCTCATTATTTGTTGGCTGAAAGCCAAAGCTATTTCGATTATGTCCCCTGGTCTCCCTAATGTGAGCACTCCTCAGGGTTCATGTGAGACCCTTGTGAACTCTAACACACTAGGATTTGGTCCCAGTCTTCCTTGAACTATTTCTGATCAATTTCTCTAGTGTGAGCACTGCCCTGGGTTCTTGAAGCCCTTGGGAACTCTAGCACACTAGAGATTTGGGTTATGTATGCTTATCCTTGAAATATGGGTAAATCACTCATCATTGGTCATGTTGTATCTTTAAACATGGGCTTTTGGAGCTATTGTGAGTTGAAGGCCTGGCCTGTCCAGGTCTATTTGGTCATTTTGTAGGTTCCCTATTTTACTTATTTTTTAATTCATTCATTAAATTCTTGTCTGTAATGAGTATTGTAATAACAATTTTGGGGTATTAGTAAAATAGGAAATGGTTCTTATTTTATATTTGCTATAAAGTAGGGTAGAAATCCTGCCTATAGGGTTAATGTTATGTTGTTGAATGATATATGTTAGAAATCATGTCTCTAGGTGTCTTATTGTGTTTAGTCATTATGTGCCAACAACCATGTTCATAGGATCAATGTTTGGTTCCATTATGTTCTGTTATAGACCATGCCTATAGAAATGGTATGATCCAATATGTGTATGAATTACTGCTTGCATACTATTTCGTTTAGATTATAGAAATCATGTCTATAGAATTTAAAACTGTTCAGATTATAGAAAATCATGTCCATGGAATTTAAAATTGTTCAGATTATAGAAATCATGCCTATAGGATCTATAACTGGACCAAGTTATAGAATGCCCGCCTGAATCTATTTAATTGTTATTCATGGTTGTTTACTATGTTGTTATCCTCACTCTTTTTAGTAATCCACTAGGCGGGGCCTAGGGCTATTTTTTATTTATATAAGCGAAATAAACAACAAAGTACAGTGTTGTCTTACGAAAAGTAAGACTGAAAAACTTTAAAACTACATCTGCCTTATTATCATGTTTGGGTATATGAAACCCAAATTTGATATTACACACTGATAGACTAAATAATATAAGAGCTAAAATAAAAACCAACCTAATACAAAAAGATGATGGTCCTTCTAATTCTTGAGTTCGCCAAGGATTGTTGAGTTGTCATAATTTGTGTACTGCCTAGTAACCCATGTTGTGTGCATAGTACATAGAAGATGAGTTCTTTTTACTGCATCAATAGCCTGCCTCAGCATTCAACACCGGATCACCAGTGCTCCACATAGGGCACCAGTGCTCGTCATTACAAAACCAGTACTTGCTTCTTCCATATGTGAATCTTGCCATGTTGATGTTTCTTATCCCAATACTTACCTCATTCCATAAGCTCTATGACTCCTGTTGTTGCACTAAAACTTGAAATATAACAAAAAACAGTGTACTTTCCATTGTAGTGCACTATTTTCTATTCCAATTTTGGATGCCTTCCTTTGAGTATTTCTTGTGACCATGGCTTGGCTATCTTCATGATAGTGATTGTTGACTTTCCATGCTAGGGTATCAATCATTTTTTCATTATGAAGGCCCGCAACACTCTTCGAAAGGAGGAATGGATGGAATATTGTCATTCCAGCGGTGAATAGTTTTCCTCCAAATTCACATGTTGTACCTTTGATTCTTGTTGAAGTACTTGCCTTGAGTGAAATGTCATATGAAAAACTGTTGTGCTGCATCAAGGTCTAAGCCCAGAAGGCCCCTTGTTTTTCCGTAATACATTGCCAATTCCTTTGTGTGTAGAAGTCACCCTTTGGCCTTTTCCAGAATTTGGTTCTCATACTTGTGCATGGAACCTTTCCTTCTTAAATGGAATGAGTACATATTACTAATACCACCCATAGAAGTCGTAGTTGGTTACAAGGTATGAGTACACTAACGTTTCCTATAAAAAAGAAAACAATGTTAGAGTAAAAATTGATCAATACCACCTCCTCAAGGATTTGGTGATATTGATTCTGCCTAGTTCCCAGCTCTCTCATTTTTCTTTTTGCACTATTCCTTGTTTATCCCTCTTCCTTTCTATTGCTTCCAATGTGTTCACATTGTCTATGCCACCTCAACCTTATACCTCCCCTACTCCAATAATATTTCAGCTTTCCGTTGCTTATGATCTTCTGAATGCCACACTTTTTTTTGGCTCCTATGTCCTATCTCCTCTAGTCTATTGCCAAGATGTTCCTCTCCCATATCTTCCTGACTCCGTGTATCCACCCCTATGCCAACTGCCTAATTCTCTTAAGCATTCTGGGCAGTTTTTCTTTTCTACATTTAATCTCAACATTCACTTGCCTACATTGCCGAATTCTCTTAAACTTTCTGGGCATTTTTATTTTAATTACTTTGGTTGTGCCATCACAACTCCTTCCTCCTTTGAATTCATTGCTGGAAGTTGTTTCTATCCCAACCTGTTCATTTCTCTTCATATCACTCCCCTTCTCCTTATGTGATTAGAAGACATCCTTAATTGTGCAGTGATTGAGGTGTCCAATGCACTGACTCTTAATGTTAACCCACAACTCCATATAGATAACGTACAATTGCCTATCTACCATGTCTTTTCATTAGAATTAGTCTGGAATTCCAGTAGATGATAAGGTAGTTGCACAGAGAAATTACAATTCCTTTCTTATCCTTCCTCTATTAACATTTGTTGTCCAATTCTGTTATACTTTCTAGCCATCAATATTTTCCTTGATTTGTTAAGTCTATAGCCATCATGCTCATACTTACATTTGTAATATGAGGTGACTATGATGATACTTCTCCAGCTGATTAGATGACTCTTGCTCCTCCTATCCCTTGTGCTTATACCAATATGCGATGGCCTTCTATTGGATTGAATGCATAACATCGATACCACCAATTGGAATTACATTGAAACATATGGAATTTGCACAAAATAGGTACCTGCAAAAGAGAAGCCAATGTTAGTGATAAAAAGGATCACCATGCTCTCCTCCTTCCAAATTTGAGCATGGTAATTACATGTGATCTCGTCCTCTTTCCTTGTAGTTGTTCTGTCCTCCTCTCCTTCTATATTCTTGCTACCTTTACTCTTATATGGGGACATTGAATTTTACCTCATTCACTATCCTTCTACTTTGAACATCTAGCTCTCATAATTCATTTTCCTCTAACAATCCAATGTCTAGTGCATAGTTTGCTAGGTAATCAGCAAATTTGTTGCCTTCTCTATATATATGTGAAAATCTGACATTATACCCTTCCTTCATATTCTTGACTTCTTCCATAATTGCTGCATCTTCAGCTTCAGTATTAGATCCTTCTTTAATCTCCCTGCCTACAACATATTTCACATCTCCATTTTCATATCTTAAGACTACTCCTATAGCATTTCTTCCTGGATTCCCTCTAGATGCACCATCAGTGTTTTCCTTGATCCACCCCTCAGTTGGAGGTTCCCAGCACACTTTATCATATTTCAACTTAGGAGTATATCTTTCTAACACCATAAGGATATCCTACCATCTATGTGGTACCTGCATGCCTGGTTTCCCCAGCTTCACCAGATTTTGAATTGAAATTGAGACTTGTTATATAACCCTGCTCACAGATACTGCTTCACCACACTTCAAATTATTTCTCCTTTTCCATAGTTCCCACACAATACATGCTGGAAATGCTTTCATTATTGGTTTAATTCTGGGTAGAACTGGAGCAGTCCAACATTTTGTGATTGCTTGATGAAATGAGAGGCCATCTGGTGCAATCCCTGCTCTCATTAGGAAATATTTCCACACTGCCTTTGTTTCATTTAATGTGATGAATAGATGCACCAAAGTTTCCTCTCTAGGATCGACACAACACCAACACTTTGATGCCATAAAGTACCCCAGCCTACGCATAAAATCATCCAAAGGTATTTTTGCTTTCCATACCTTCCACATAATGAATGATATTTTGAAAGGTAATCCTTTCACCCAAATCATGTTATAATCTCTTCGAGGATTCTCTCTCCTTCTTATATACTCCCAGACAGATCTTACACTAAAATTGCCTCTGCTTTCTAGCATCCAGTATGGGTTGTCCAGCTCATTATATTGAACTGGTGGTTTGATGTGCTTTACTATGTGATGTGCAAATTCCTCTGGTAACACTTCCATTAACCTTTCAACATCCCAGACTCCATTATCTACCACATCATAGACATTATAAATGTCCTCATTGATCCCAGAATCTTGAGGAACAAGGAAATACAAAGCTCCCATCTCTGTCTAATTATCATACAAAAACAATTACGACCCCATTCTAGGATGCCAACCTATTTAATGTTCAATCGCTTCCTTACATTCAATCATTTTCCTCCATACATGTGACCCTCTTCTCCAAGGTACCACCACTGTATTTAATTTTTTGCAACATTTTTGGCTCATGAACGAACTCCATAGACTTAGCTTAGTCCTATAACTCCACCACAGTTTACAAAATAAAACATTTTCCACATCATGTAGTGATCTAAGCCCTATACCTCCTTCCTCACATGGCAAACATAGGTAGTTCCATGAAGCCCAGTGTCCACTAGTACCACCTACTGAGCTACTCTAGAAGAATTGAGAAATTAACTTGTGAAGCTTGTTGATGACACCTTAAGGAGAGTTCACTGCTGACAGTAAATGTATGGGCTTGCTCTGAAGGACATTTGCAATAAGTACTGCCCTGCCTCCTATAGACAGTAATTTTCCCTTCCAGGCCTGTATTTTGTTCAGAACTTTTGTAACCAATCCCTAGTAATAATCCATCTTCCTCGTTGCATAAAAAATGGGACAGCCAAGATAAGTGAATGGGAAGTCTTGTTTGTCAATTCCTGTAAATCATTCACCTTCCTGACCACCTCTAGATCTACTAAGTGATGCATATATATTGCAGATTTAGCCTTGTTCACAACTTAACCAGATGCAGATTCATATGCGTGCAACACCTCCATAATCAATCTAAGAGAAGTGGCATCTGAAGAGCTAAATATGATGGTGTCGTCAGCATCTGCAAGATGGTTGATTTTTGGGCTTCGTTTAGGTAATACAAAGCCACGAAAGTATCAATTAAGATGCGGGGAGTTCAACCCCCTTGAAAGAGCTTCTACAGTAATTATAAACAATGTTGGTGATAATGGATCATCTTGTTTGACACCCCTCGAGGATTTGAAAAAAACCATGTGGCTGTCCATTTACCAAAATAGAGTACTAGTTGTTCCCTAACAGATCAAAAGTCAACCCAATAAATCTTTCAGTGAACTCCATTTTCCTTAGCATCTTTGTTAGAAACAACCATGATAGCCTATCATACGCTTTTTCCATGTCTAGTTTGATCACAACATTAGGACCAGCTTTAGTTCTGAGCCTAATATCTATGATAATCTTCTGTGTCAATAGTATATTCTCTATGATGCTTCTACCTTTTACAAAACCAGCCTTCACTTCTAATATTAAATTAGGCAGCAGCCCTACCAATCTCTCATGTATAACTCTAGAGAAAATCTTATTGGCAAAGTTGTTGAGACTTATAGGTCTCATATCAGAGAATGTGCTGACCTCTTTCTTATTTAGTAAGAGTACCAAATTTGTATGTGTTATGATCTTAGGTAGTTATTGTCCACAGAATAATGCAAGCACCATTGCATAAATGTCTTCACTTATAATCTCCCGGCAGGTTTGATAAAACAATCCTGTAAAGCCATCTGGACCCCTGCTGATTCACCACTCAGTCCAAAAAATGCATTTTTCACCTCATCTCTAGTAGGGGTACTAATGAGTTGTTCATTCTGGTCCTCAGTCACCATGGATGGTACATGATTAATAATGTCAAAATCATTAGGGGTAGTTGTTTCACTGAATTGATCTTGATACAACTTGACTACTTCATCTGCAATTTGAGCATCTTCTTCTAGCCAGTTCATATCACTATCTTTAATCCTTGTGAGCTTCAGTCTTTTCCTCCTCCCATTGACTTGTGCATGAAAGAATTTAGTGTTTCTATCCCCATCCTTGAACCAAGCCATGCCAAATTTCGGCTTCCAAAACTCCTCTTCTAGTGCCAGATATTTGATCATCTCTGCTTGCACCTTTTGGAGCCTAGCTTTGTGCATCTGAGTAGGGTGAGCTTCAAATTGTCTCTCATGTACCAGTACCACCTCCTCCATGCTTGCAATTTTTTTGGAAAATGTCACTATATGTTGCTCGACTCCAAGTAGATAGGGCCTTTTTCACCTTCTTTAGCTTATGATTGAATAAGGTGAAAGGATTCGCACAAAAATCTACATTCCAATGATGTCTCACCGTGTCTTTAATGGAATTATGTTTAGTCCAAAAGTTCAAAAATCTGAATGCCTTTTTAATAGGAGCAGCTTGTATGTCACACTTTAACAACATTGGACAATGGTCAGACCCTATTTTGGAGAGATGAGTAATCTCCAGACCTGGATAAGTCTGTTGCAGTTCCATGTTTCCGAAACATCGATCAAGTCTTTTAAAAATTCACTCTTCCTCCGATATTCCATTCCACCATGTGAATATGCTCCATTTGAACCCCATATCAGTTAGGTTACATGTATTCACACAATGTCTGAAATCACCCACCTCATTAATATGAACTGGCAGGCCTCTATATTTTTCTTCCTCATCCCATATCACATTAAAATCACCTCCCACAAGCCATGGGGTGGTCATATCTGTTGCCATTGCATAGATTGAATCCCACAATTCTATTCTCTCAATTGCATCATATTTTGCATATACTAAAGTTAAAATCAACTCCACTTAAGTTTAAGTATGAACAACCCCAGAGTTAGCTGTTGCACTATGTTATACAGTATAGTCACTTCAAACACCTCATCTATGAATGCCCATATTTTATTGGATACATTAGCTATAGCTTGTGCCATACCAATCCTTCTTCTATATCTCTACATCTTGCTTGACTGCTGCATTGGTTCCATAATTCCAATAAATTCAAAGTGATGTTGTTTATGCATTGTTATCAATCTTCCAAAATCCTGCATGGTGTTAACAGACCTCACATTCCAAACTATAACATCCGTTACTGATTTAGATATTTGGTTATGGTTATCCTTGTTTGTACTCCCGTGAATGGGAATGTGGAGTTATCATTATTCTGTTTCTTTCTACCTTTAGCAGCAAATTTCAACTTTTCAATTTTCCTAGGTGATAGGTCTCATTGCCTGGAAACATTAAGAAAGTTCTGAGTAGTAGATTCCTGATCAAATTTTGTGTTAACATGATCCTCTTGCAATTCAAATAACTTTTAACAAATCCCTGCTGCTGCTACTTTAGTATCTCCTCCTGTCTTGATTATTGCTTGGCTCTCTCTATTGTTCTTAGTCAACTATTGCAGCTGGTTCAATGGAACAGTATCATTAACTGTTTCCCTCCCGTTTACCAACTGTTTTTTATGCTTTTGCACTAGTTTTTTATTTGGTAGTATCCTCAATTGTACCCCTATAATCAAATCCACCTGGATCTTTAGCATTAGTATCTACTTCTGTTCCACCAGGATCACCAGCATTCATAAGCTCCTCTTCATTAGTAATTGGATCCTTCATCTGTGCGATGCTCTACCCATCACCATTATGTTTTTCTTTGTTTATTTCATTCTAATTTGAATCTTCATCATCCTCTGCATCCCCTCTATCTTCATCTTCACTTTGCATCTCATCTAGGATCTCTCCTTTTGTTGAGTCTTCGTATATCTGATTAGCCCAGAGTCTGCCTCCTTTCCACTTAATTCTTTCATTGTTTTTGAATTTTTCGAAATTTCCATCTTCCACTAGTTCTTTGTCAGTAGTAGTGTCCAGTTGTTCTCCTACTCCATTATCTTGAGTAGATGCTTCCTGGCATGAGGTGTTAATGGAAACTTCATTCACATTGAATGTTCTTTGCACCCACTGTTGAGTAGTCTCCTTCTCCTTCTGCACTTCCCTTCCTTTCGCCAAGTTTATGGCTTCACTTTGTACACCAGTAGCTACTGGCTCATTATTGGTATTCAGACTCTTCCCAATTGTAGTTTGAGTTCCATTGTTATTTTTCTTCGACTTGTCAATCATAGGAGACTTAGGAAGGTATGGAGGTGCTGTAGGATTTAAATTTCCAGCTTCGTTAGTATTCTACATATTTCCTTGTCCAATACTATTCTCCATCAATGCCAATTGATTGCTATCATTAACATCACAGTTATCACATCTAATACTGTAAATATGTTTGCAGTATGAACTTGCTGAGGAACCACATTGTTCTGCTTCTCAACTGGAATAATTTCTTGTCCAGTTTTAGCCACACCATCAGCCCGTTTCTCCTTTCCCTTATCTCTATTATCCCTTACTTCTTTCCATTGGGTTCCCACATTGACAACAACCCTACCACTTGACATAATCATTAAAGGAGAAAATTACTTTCCCTTATTTTTATTCCCATCCAATACTACCTCATTATCAACAACATGAGCATCCTTCTTATTTTCCATAAGTTCAGGATGAATCCTCCAACACTATAGCATATCATATCCTTGAAGCTTACATTCCTTGCAATATTTCGGTAAATAGTCATACCTAATTGTTACCATTCTGTCCTTATCTCCCCAATCACCTCATTTTTAATGTCCATACGTACCTTCTTAGGATGATCAGCTAGTAAGTCCACGAGCACCTTGACACGAGCACAACTAGGTCTAGTCTTGTTCACAGTAGCGATATCAAGGTGGAGAGGTGTACCTACTGCTGAGGCTAAAGAGAATCGGCATTTCTTTACGAAAAAATGTTGGCAACAAGTTTGGGAATGATATCCATGCCATAACTCTTGGAGTTTCTTCACCTGCTTTAAACTTAGTCATATAGTAAAGTTCTCAATTGGAATTCCTGCCCAAACTTGTCTTTTATGTAGTAGACACTTTTCGGTGTAAAATCAATGTAATCTTGCCATAATGTCAACCGTACCAATACATGTCTATCCCTTAGGAACCCAATATTACACTCGCCTTTTATTCCACATTGCATAGGAATGATTCGACGTAATTCTTGTAACTCTGGCTAACCATACGAGAATTTGCAAACTACTGCAAACTTCAATCCTTCAATAATATTCATATGATCAACCTCTGATTCAGTAAACTTCATCATTGGTTGTCCTTGAAGGAATGTGGCTCGCCTAAGGGGAATATGATCAACTGTTGCTGCTCGTTCGTGCATGGCAGTGTTGCTCGACGATGGCTTCACTGCTTTTGCATAATCCATGGGTTGGGTTGTGGTATTTGGATTCGTGGGGGGCTGGGTTATGTTAGGGGGTGGTTGGGGAGGTAGCCCAGCCACTGTATGTAGCTTTCCACCTGCCGGGGTGGCCATGGCTGTGCACAAAAGTTATGTCGCCTCCCAGTCGCTTTAGGGTTTAGGAGCACTTCATTTTTTTTCACAAGTGTTATCCTCACTAGATGACATGCAAATAAGATTAAAACGAATAATTTCGGTCTTGTTTCTGTTACTAGTCATTGTTTACTATCGCATAAAAACACCTAGATACCATGTTGGTAGGCTTAATCGTATTATTCTAAAATTAGTAGGCAAACTCTGTAGGTTCTAATAATAGCGTTAAGAAACTAAGTTTTCATCACACAGATATCCCGCCTATACGATTTTGCAATTAATAAAGCATGTTAATGCTAATCAGTTTGCGTGCATTTGTTGTTTAGATGTGGAGGCCAATTTGAGCCCATACATGTTTCTATTTGAAAGTCCTAATTATTTTTGTATGTCGCCTAGTTTCTCCTTTTGAGAAACCTAAGCTAAGGTCTAGAACCACCCTGAAATAGAAGTCCAAATGCCTCCTGGACCATAGGCATGGGATGGGTAGTGCACGCATAGGGTACGACTTGGAATTGATTAGAGCGCTTTAGGTAAATAACTTAAAGATAGTAATTGGGTAGCAGAAGATGATAGTTTGTGCCCGCTGAATAATATAAGTAACACCCCGTCTTGAGAGAGTTAAGAAGTATTATTTATGTTGCAAGGGATGATCCTTTAGGCTAAAAAACTTACGACCCCCCATTTCTGTTTTAAATAAATTGGTTATTTTATTTGTCCAAATTGTTTCCTTTCCCTTAGAATAAATAACATGATTTGATTTCGGGCGGGACCAACCTTTGTTTACCTCGAGGAGCTCCTAAAACCTTCTCCTCGAGGTAATTTGAGCCCTTACCCGATCTTTGGTGACGCAAACTAGTAAACCCGAGTCATTTCTAAATAGGTTCCCTAACGCACCTTAATCCGTTAGCTGGCGACTCTCTCTTTTAATAACCCATCCTCTTAGAAGAGTTGTCAATGTCGCGACCCGATTTCACGAGAAAAAGAGGCCCGACATACATGATTCGGGAATTTTACGCCAATGTGGCGCATATAAACAAAGGGACCAAGGTAACAAAAGTGAGAAATCTAAAGGTGAGATTCAATTAGAGCATCCTGAACACGTATTTAAGGTTTGAGGATATGGAGCCTGTGCAATGCCTGGAAAAGTTATGACTATGAGATGCAGTTCGACCATGGCTAGCTGAGATCCTTACAGCTCCGTGGTCGCTCCAGCATGGATCAAAGTAAGGGTTCCTATTCAGCGGAACACCCTAAATTTTGAGGAAAAGGGATGTCATGCATTCAAGTGTAATAGACTAGGACCATGCCAAAATGAAATAAATCTTCCAATTCAGTGAGCAGTGCTAGTCAGCTCTATCATGGTCGGGTACCCAATCAATGTGCGTGTCGTGATGTCGACCAACATGTCTGTGGTCGCCAGGCAAGGTGACACCTCCTACCCGTATCCCAATACTATAACTGAGTACCTCACGAATGCGAGTGTGGAGATATTGGATTTTGATACCAAGGTGCGGGCGAAGAAACCCTTCTCATGGTATTCTTTGATGGGTGGTAGAAACCCAAAGAAAAAGGGTCAACCCTTTACTACTGCAGGCCAATCTAACGAGCCCGTCGGGGTAGCTGCTGAGACAGTTGACATGCCATCTACTTCAGTAGAGCCTTCTGATGGTGCAACAGCTATGCCTCCACCTCCTTCTTCAGGACCTTGAGCATCATTGCCTTCCACATTGGCTTTGAAGTCGGTGCCCATGCCCACTCACCCACTATCTGCACTGCGAGTCTCCCAGACACTAGCGAGCCTCAACAACTGGATGCAGAGAGCCACTGCAAAGTTGTCTGACATATCCAGTACTATTGTAGTATAGTCATCCACTCCGACACCCTAGATTCCTCCCACAGTGGAGGATACATTGAAGAAGATCTTGGAGAACCGTACCACCATCATGAACACCTTGGTAGCACATGGAGTAGTGATTGAGGAGCTTGGGAAGCAGCTAAAGAAAATGAGGAAATCCCATGCGTCCAAGAAATCAGTTGATAGGCTGAGGGGAAAGGTGACCAAGATAGCAGCAGCTGGTGATCTTCCATTTGATATGCTCATGGGGTCAGCTTCACTAGCACCAGCAGATCCAGCAGCACCATCAGCTCAAGTGGCACCAGCTGGCCAGTCTGAAGAGCCAGACCTGGCTGCCGATACTGCTAAGGCATTGCGCCAAATGTTCACCAACCCAGTTACTCCCAGAGCCGATGATGATGAGATCCAGTTAGAGGAGACTGAGGGCGGTGACGCTGCTATAGACACGGAGATGTCCAAGGCCATGTAGGGAGTCTTTTTCACTCTTACCCTTCTTTATTCTTCTTTTGTTAAGCATTGGGGACACTGTTTATTTTTATTCGGGGGGGTGGAGTTTATTTGCTATTTGGATGACTTTTAGACATTTGGTTAGTAATAACTGACAATATTTTCTTCTTTCCCTTTATTCTATATATATATATATATATATATATATTCTCTCCATTCTCTCTTGATGTATATATTCTCTCTTTTCCTATCTCATTATGTCTATTCATTATTCTTTCAGTAGTTTTCTTTTTAGCTTCTTTATTTTATTTTCTTATTAATCTATGTTTAATCGAGTAGCTTCTTTTTAATTTTGTAGCTTCTTATTAGGTTTCGTGAACAATAAGCCTTTATTTTTCTTAACGCCACAGTTCTTTCCAAAGCTAATTTGTGCAAACCGGGTGACTCTTTCCAAGGAAGGATCGCGTGACAACCTTCTTAAGGGATTGAGTCCGTTTTTGTATTTAGGTAAGAATAGTAGTAATAATGAATAAAAAGACCTAATTGAGTCAGGCTCGAAGAGTCAAACATGCTTCACTTGGTATGAACACACTTAACTACCTGCTTATGGTTAAAAACAAGGATTTTGAAAAGAAATAGCTCTATTTAGTGACCTCGTGACTCTTGTGTTGACTTAGGCAATCATCGAGTGGTTTACTCGAACCATAGTAATTTTCAATCTTTAATATGGTCGTTGTGGGCCCTCGAATCTATCCACTTTAACATCCAGTTGTGTGAGAGGTGAGATGTTGTTGGTACAAGTCCAAGTACCCGTGCAAATGGTCTAGAACTTTCCCCGAATGTGTTTCTAGGCGAAATATTAAGTTTTGCTTGGTTTGAGAAGTGATTGTAGGCTCTCCTTGACATGTTTGATATTTTCCGTTGCCCACCAAAGTTGTTATCCCTAGTAAACCCAATTGAGCCTAGAACCTTTCTCATTTGATTACCACGTTACAAGCCTTTACCCATTTTGTTGTGACCCTGTCGTGGCACCCGATCATTCCTTAACACTCTTGTAAAACAATAGGTTAAGAACATATGTTTGGGGGAGAGACGAGGAGTTTGAAAAAGGTATCAAGGCAAAAGTGAAAAGAAATGAAGAGAAGGAAAGGCAAGAAAAATAAAGTGAATAAGATGAAAAGTTGAAGGGATTCAAAGAAAAATAATGATTCAAAGCATGGATAAAGAAACGAAAGAGAAAATAAATATCATGACCAAGAAAGGGTGATGTTAAGTCTCTCTAGTTCCCCTAAGGAAAAGAAAATGCCTCAAAGATTTGGCGAAAGCATGGCCGATAAAATAAAATGGAATGCTTAAGGAAAGATGAACTTGTTCTATCATAGCTTATCCAACCTTATTCCAAAAGCCTTCATTGTATCTCAAAAAATCCCTACGTCATTTCAAGGCGAGTAAGCTTACATTAGTGGTGATTTATATGAGGGGCAAGCATATGGTACTTAAAGCCGTACTTGTAACATTCTTTTGAGAGAGATGAGTGAACCTATCACAATCTTTGAATTGAGTGCCATATTCTTTAGTGAGATACGCAAACGGAGAGTAGAGGAGGAGGATTTTGTGATCCATAATGACCTACAGAAAAGAGCAAACTTCAATGATGAATAAAGTCAACTATTGATGCTCAAGTGTTGCATTAGAACTATACATGCTTAAAATTTCTACTTGTTACCTTGTTGATAATTCATAATTGTCATGGGTAATTGTTGGTCCCTATTGATATTTGATTGATTCACCCTTGATTAGCTGGAATGGCTCGTAACTTTTGATGGTAGAACTAGTCTATTTGCTTGAGGACAAGCAAAAGCGTAAGTTTGGGGGAGTTGATAAGTGAGGATTTTGAATACTTATTAGCGCCTTTTAGCTTTCGTTTTAGTCCAAAAGCACTTAATTGTGTGTCCGAAAACTGATAAAATATGCTTCATTGCAGGAATATTCGAGGATGAGCTCCCAAGATGAAATCCACTTCAAGAAGGAGTAATCTGAACTTATGGACAAAAACAACACAAAATCTCAAAGTGTGGACCGCAAAATACTATCTATGGCCGCAGGCCATAAAGCAATTCCATCAGAGAAGGTTGCAAGAGGCGGACCGCACATGAAATTGTCCAGCTGCAGAAACTGGTAAGAGCAAAAGTTCAGAGAACCTGCATCTCTAGTTAAACAAAAGTGCAGACCGTGCAATTATTGTGCGGATCGCACAATTATTCGGCTGCAGAAGAACTGCTACACGACCGCAACCACATTTATGCAGACCGCAAAAGAGCAAGGTGCAGCCGCAAACACATTTGTGCGGACTGCAGAAAGAGAGAAGTGTAGCCACAATTAAGAATTATGCGGATGCAGGTTTACGATCTTGTTAGGCTGAAGCAAAGTGCAGACTGCACATGGAATTGTGCTGCCGCAGAACCTCTGAGAGGGCCGTTTTGTTCGAAAATTCCTGCACTGTATATATTGAAGGGTTTCAATTTTTTAGGGTAACTTTGGACATCAGCAGCCACACTACACAGTTTCTTTTGCTATTTTTAGTAGTTTTTGCTATTTTAAGCTTTTTGAATATTGATTTCATCATTTTAATTATGAATATGGGTTTAATTATCACTTCTTCTTATTTTTCTTCCAATTTAAGCATGAGTAACTAGATTTTCACTAGGGTTGTGACTCGACCCTAGTGTGTAAACTTAATGGGTGTTTGATTTATTGCTTGTTTATGGTTGGGTGTTGATTATCTAGCCTTGTTCTTGCTTTTATTTGAAGAATTAATGGTTGAAAATATTATTTTATGCCTATTTGACTTGGTCTCCACTTGAGAAAGAGAGAGTCTAGAAAAATTTGGCTAGCAAGAAATGGTTGTGTGCTTTCTTACTTTGGACTGTGATGTTTACAACATAATGAACTTGGTCCTTGATGATTTGTGACTTTAAAATTGAAATTCTTCTAACCTTATGTTGATGGTGAGCTGAGTTGACACAGGGCCTATGCTTATGAAAAGCACAAAGTTTGTCATCATCAAAAAGGAGAAATATTTTGGCCCAAGTGATGATTGTTTTGATGATTGACAAAGGAATCAAGCATGAACCAGGTCCATACACTGTGTACACAGACACAGGCAGATTCGAGCATAAGGGATAGACGTGAAGGAGATAAGCTTAAATGTTATATTTGATATCTCCTGATTGAAAAGGTTGCATAAATGATAAGGAGAAGGACTCCTTACTCTAAGACAAATTTATCCAACATAAGGGAGGAGTTGGAAGTTGAAGATAACTAGAACTATTCAATCAAGGAAAAGTATAGCATTAGAACTCTAGATATTTCCTATTCTACTAACTTTATTTGTTTTAGGATGTTCTCATCTTACAGGTATGCACAAACTCTGAATTTAAACGTGGGTTGAGAGCAAAATAGCAAGGCATTTTGCAAGCAATTCTTGTGTGATTCAAGTGTGCGAACCTGAAACTACATGAACTAGATAGAAGAACCAGTTCCATGTATCTGTCTTTTATTATAGTTTCATTGTTGTAGGTGTTTTCAAATTGTACCTTTCAACTTTATCTAGAAGCAATTGTATTAGGTACTTTGAGTATTGTATTCAAGTTAGAGTTAACTTAAAATTATCGCAACATTTAGAGGCTGATTGATACAACGGGATACGAGGTAATCCCTAGGTTTACAAAGAGTTTTATAAATGCTATTTTGGCTCAGTGATTTAGTGAAGTGGTGGGGAAAATCGTACTGAGTAATAAGTCATGGTTTTTTCACTTTTTGACCAGGGTATTTTCCACATAAAACTACTTGTGTTCTTTACTTTCAGCATTTACTATTTTCACAACAGTAGTGTATAGAACACATAGAAGAACTAGGTTCTTCTATAATCTGTGCACGCGAAAAATTTGACACAACACAAATCACCCCTTCTTGTGTGGAATTGAAGTATAAAACATCAATGTGCTTAAGAAATACGAGTGAAGAATTTTTCCAGAGACCTGTTGAGTTAGAGGAATGACACGTAAAATAGGTATTACTAATAACTACCACTATGTTTTATGGTTAAAATATGTAAATGCCAACACACTAACAAAGTAGAATTAATAGCATATTTCATATCCTGACCTGGCAACTATTTTAAATATAACATTTTATCCAAAATCATTTTTAAACGTACAAATTTTAGTTCGTGCTTATCCCCAACCTAGCAACATTTTTGTTTTATAGTTCATAATTTTCTAACTATGTGAAGATTTTGGACCCTTTTAAGTTAAATTAAAAACAAGTCTCGATTCAAACCTAACAAGCCAAATAAAATTGAATCTCAAACTTCAGGGATGTAATCTGAAAAATTCCTCTAGGGCGAAACAAGGTGCACATGTGAGTTTGAGTTTTTTGGTGGGTGAAAACATTTGACAACATTGCTTTATTTGCTTTTTCCAAGGACGCAAAACAATTGGAGTATAGTGATAATGTATTATCAGTTCTGTCTGGATTTTTGTTTGTCTACATTTTTAGTTTTAATAAAATTTACTAAGTATTTTGCTTGGCCGGAAGACGCCATCTCCGGCAAACTTTCTTCACTTTTTTGTTGTTGAGTCACATACAATGATAAAAATACATTATATTCTGTAAAATCACCCAAAATTTCATCCCGTGTAATTTTAGCTAAATATGTGTTCCGAAGCCATGAAAGCCTCCTTTTATCTCACCTCGATGTGTGTGCGCAGCTCGGACGCATAATTATTTGAAAAAAGTTGACTTTGGTCAACATTTTTGGTAAACGGACCCGGACTCATGATTTGACGGTCCTGGAGGGTCCGTAGGAAAATATGGGACTTGGGCGTATGTCCGGAATCGAATTCCGAGGTGCCAAGTCCGAGAAATGAATTTTTGAAGAAAATTATTTTCTAAAAAATAAAAAGGTTTTTAAAAATTAGATTTGATGTGAAGCATGTGATACCAGGCCCGTATTATGGTTCCGGAGCTCGGAACAGGTTCAATATGTCTATTATGTGTTATCTGTGAAATTTGGTGGGAAACAGACTTAATTTGACGAAAATGGAAAATTTAGAAGTTTTGAAAGTTTAAAGGAATTTCATTGATTTTGAGGTTTAATTCGATGTTTATGATGTTATTCTGGTGTTTTGATTACTGTGATAAGTCCATAGGATGATTTTGAGGTTGTGTGCATAATTGGTTTGGAACCTCGAGGGATCGGGTGAGTTTTGGGTAGGCTTCGGGGTGGTTTAACTTATAAAAATCTGGTTTTTTCTGTTGTATCTGGTGTCCAGGTCTTTTGACCTTCGCGATCGCGGTGCACTGCACGCGGTCGCGATGACCAAGGCTGGGAGACGGTGGAATTACCCTACGCGAATGCAGGGCCTTGGACGCAAACGCAGAGCTTGGGGAAAAAGCCCTATGCAAACGCCGAGGGGCCTCACGCGAATGCGTAGTGCAAATGGGGGGCTGAGGGGGTGGGTAGCTAGAACTATACGCGAACGTGGTCGCTTTGTCGCGATCGTGATGGTCCAGGTCCAGTACTCTACGCGATCGCAGTAGACCTGTCGCGATCGCGTAGGCTATTTTCGCCCAGTCACTTATTTTGTCCAAAAACAAAACACTTACGGGAATTACAAAATTTTTCATAACTTCTTCTTCTCCACACCTCCTTGGGCGCTTTTTGAAGAACCTCTTCACCATAGCTTCATATGTATGTAATTCTAACCTCGTTTTCTTCCATTTGTATCAACACCCACTAGATTCTAGGCCTAAAAACAAGTGATTAAGGGTAGAAAATTGGGGTTTTGGGTAGAGTTAGGGCTTTTTGATTATTTGGGAATTTGACCTCGTTTTGGGGTCTGATTTCAAAACAAATTATATGTTCGAAAGGAAAAGCGGTGCTTGAGGCTTGATTTTGATCTTCGGAGTCGAGGTAAGTGTTTGGCCTAACCTTAGCTTGAGGGAATATGTATTGAGTCCTAATTGCTACGTGTGTATTCCATGTTCAATGTATAGGTGAGGTGATGAGTACCTATATGTTGTTGTCAAGCATGACCGTGAGTCAGAAATTTGCAATTATATGATATTTATTGGCTTTTACTGTGTTTATGGGTTTAATAGCAATTTGATAGCTATTCATTTGGTGGAAATTCGTAGTTATGGGTATTGTTGAGTAGTCGATCGGTTGATGAACTTTATATTGGATTATACACATGTGTAGGATTGGTTATAGCTGCGACCCTTGCCGGGACGGTATTATTCTTGTTGATTATTCTGTGCATTTAAGGTTTCTTATTTGTTGATTTTCATGCCAACTGTTGTTTTATGTTGTTATGCACGAGGGGACATTCTGTGCCATATTTTATGATGTTATGCACGAGGGGACATTTTGTGCCATATTTATGTTGTTTACACACGAGGGGACATTATGTGCCGTGTTTATGATTATAATGCACGAGGGGACATTCTGTGCCGTGTTTATGATTATTATGCACGAGGGGACATTCCGTGCCGTGTTGATTATATATATATGCACGAAGGGAAATTCCGTGCCGTGATTGTGATGTTTTATGCACGAGGGGACATTCTGTGCCATGTTTATGTTGTTTATGCACGAGGGGACATTCCGTGCCATATTTTATATTGTTATGCAAGAGGGGACATTCTGTGCCATGTTATGCTAAAAATATGCACGAGGGGACATGTCGTGTCGTTTCTTTTCACTTGTTTAAGTTGTGGTGTTAATCCCCGTTATTATTTTCGGATATTTAGATTGTTGCTTCGTTTAATCATTTCACTAATTGCTATCCCTTTTCCCCAGCTTGTTTCCCCGTTATTGTACTTACTGTTTATTTCTTGTTGTTATTTTCTGTTATATTTTTTTAAACTGCACAGGTGATATTATTGTCGTGTCCTAGCCTCGTCACTACTTCACCGAGGTTAGGCTCGACACTTACTCAGTACATTGGGTCGGTGGTACTGATGCTACACCTGCACTTCTTTACATTGTGCAGATTACTGAGACGGACCCAGTGGGCATTGATCGAGGGAGTATCCTTTAGTCCACAGGCGACAATGAGGTAGCCCCGCAGACGTTCGCGGGCCATGGCGTCATCTCCTTTATCTCTCTTTTCTATCTTTTCGCGTAGTTCTAAGAGAGTTGTACAAATTTATTTCAGACCTTTATTTTTAGTAAATCTAGGTTGTTCGTGAGATTGCGATACCAGTTCTGGGGATGTATTTAAGGAAATTTCGTAAGATTTATTATTTAAGTTGTTGAATTTCTTATATTCCGCATTTCTAATTATAATTGTCCTAGTTTACTACTGTTATTTCAATATTTATTAATAAACAATAGTAATTTAACCAAATCGTTGGCTTGTCTAGCAGGTTCAACGTTAGATGCCATCACGGCCTAAAGGTGGGATTTCGAGTCGTAACAAGTTGGTATCAGAGCACTAGGTTTCTTAGGTATCACAATTCACGGACAAACTTGGTAGAGTCTGAGAGATCGGTACGGAGACGTATGTACTTATCCCCCAGAGGCTGCAAAGTTAGGAAATAACTTTAAATCTTTTCTTCTTAGTCGTGCGATTTGAGTTCTATATGCTAACTGAGTTTCTATTCTATTCTCTCGCAGATGGCGAGATCGCGTACTTCTTCATCTACCAATCAGCATCCCAATCCTCCCGTTGCGGCTCCTACTAGAGGCCGAGGTTGTGTTAGAGGACGAGGCAGAGCCAGGGCTCAGCCTAGAGCAGCAGCCCAAGTAGAGGATCCTCAGGTGGAGGTTCATGAGGAGATTCCCACTCAGACAGTTCCAATTGGACCAGCTCAGGTCCCAAAGGGGTTCATTTCCACCCGGGTTCTTCAGGATGCTCTGGTCCGCTTAGTGGGCCTTGTGGAAGGCATGGCTCAAGCCGGTCTTCTTCCTACTGCACCAGCCATCTCTCTGGCTGGGGGAGGGACCCATACTCCTGCTACCCGCACACCAGAGCACTTAGCTTCTCAGTTCCAGACTCCAGCACCTCAGACAGCTGGAGAAGCTCAGCAGGGTATTGTGGCATAGACAGTTGAGGGAGGAACTATGTCTGCTGATGGTTTGTGGAGATTGGATCGGTTCACCAAGCTATTTCCTACTACATTTATTGGTGCACCATCAAAGGATCCCCAGGATTACTTGGATAGTTGTTCTAAGGTTCTTCGGAACATGGGCATCGTGGAGTCCAATGGAGTTGATTTTGCTACATTACGTCTTTCTGGTACCGCCACAACTTGGTGGAGGGACTACTGTTTGACCAGACCACCTGGGTCTTTGCCTTTGTCTTGGGATTAGTTCTGCGAGTTGTTCTTGGAGAAGTTTCTACTAGTTACCAGAGAGAGGATCTTCGGAGGCAGTTTGAGCGCCTCCAGCAGGGCTCTATGACAGTTACCCAGTATGAGACCCGGTTTATCACTTTGGCCCGACATGCTATCATGATCCTGTTAGAATCCAGATGGCCAGAGAGACAGGTACTGATATTTCATTCCAGGAGGCGGCCAATGTGGCCAGGCGTATTGAGATGGTCTTATCACAGGGCAGTGGTCAGGGGTCTGACAAGAGACCTTGCCATTTCGGTCGATTCAGTGGTGCCTCATCTGGAGGCAGGAATTCCTTTGGCAGAGGTCATCCTGCAAGACCATTCCAGTCAGAACTTCAGGTATCCCGCGGTGCACCATCAGCTCCTATCAGTGCACCGCCGCTTCAGAGCTTATAGGGGGTTATTCTGGTCGACATGGACAGTTTCTAGGTCAGCATTCTCAGCAAGAGAGATCTTGTTACACTTGCGGTGGTATGGGGGACATTTCCAGGTTTTTCCCCCGAGCTTCTAGTGGTTCTCAATATTAGGGTTCCTGTGCTATGATTCTCGCACCAGGTGCACTCCCACCTCCACCCCCTCAGCCAGCTAGGGGTGGAGGTTTAGGTGCTAGAGGTGGAGGCCAGACAGTTAGAGGTGGAGGACAGGCTATGAGGGGTAGAGGTCAGCCCGCAGCAGGTCGACCCTAGGATGTTCAGATTGGTGGGGCTCCGCGCCTATGCTATGTTATTCCTAAGAGGCCTGAGGCTGAGGCCTCTGATGCAGTCATTACAGGTATGGTTTCAGTTTGCTGTAGAGATGCTTCGGTTTTATTTGATCCGGGTTCTACATTCTCCTATGTGTCTTCATATTTTACCCCTTATCTGAGCATGCCCCGTGATTCCCTAAGTATTCCTGTATATGTGTCTACCCCGGTGGGTGATTCTATTATGGTAGATCGAGTCTACCGTTCATGTGTAGTGGTTATTGATAGTTTGGAGACTCAGGTAGATCTCTTGCTTCTTGATATGGTCGACTTCGATGTTATTTTGGGGATGGACTGGCTATCTCCCTACCATGCTATTCTGGATTATCATGCCAAGACAGTGACCTTGGCCTTGCCAGAAATACCTCGTTTGGAGTGGAGAGGGACTCCTAGTCATTCTTCCGGTAGAGTTATTTCATATATGAAGGCTTGGCGCATGTTCGAGAAGGGTTGTTTGGCTTTGGCCTATGTTTGTGATTCTAGTGCTGAGGTTTTTTCTATGGAGTCTGTGCCCATGGTTAGTGAGTTTCCAAAGGCATTCCCTACTGACCTGCCGGGTATGCCACCCGATCGGGATATTGACTTTTTTATTGAGGTGGCTCCGGGCACCCAACCCATTTCTACCCTGTCGTATCGTATGGTCCCGCAAGAGTTAAAGGAGTTGAAGAATTTCTTGGATAAAGGCTTCATCAGGCCTACTGTTTCTCCTTGGGGTTCCCCAGTGTTGTTTGTCAAGAAGAAATATGACTCGATGAGGATGTGTATCGACTACCGGCTGTTGAACAAGGTTACTGTTAAGAATTAGTATCCTTTGCCGAGGATTGATGATTTATTTGACCAGCTTCAGGGTGCTACAGTGTTTTCCAAGATTGACTTGAGATCTGGTTACCATAAGCTGAGGATTAGGGCATCTGATATCCCTAAGACAGCCTTTAGCACTCAGTATGGGCATTATGAGTTCTTGGTGATGTCATTTGGGGTAATAAATGCCCCCGTTGCTTTTATGGAGTTGATAAATCGAGTTTTCAGGACCTATTTGGATTCGTTTGTTATAGTCTTCATTGATGATATTTTGATTACTCCCGTAGCCTAGAGGAGCATGAGCATCACCTTCGAGTCATCCTCTAGACTCTAAAGGACAGTCAGTTGTATGCCAAAATTTTAAGGTATGAGTTATGGTTGAGTTCGGTTGCATTTCTAGGCCATGTGGCATCGTCAGAAGGTATTCAGGTAGATCCCAAGAAGATTTCAGCTGTCAAATATTGGCCTAGACCCACCTCAGCTACAGAGATTCGGAGTTTCTTGGGCTTAGCAGTATATTATTGGCGGTTTGTGGAGGTCTTTTCATCTATTGCAGCCCCGATGACCAAGTTGACTTAGAAGGGTGCCCCTTTCAGGTGGTCAGATGAGTGTGAGGTGAGCTTTCAGAAGCTCAAGACAGCCTTGACCACGGCAATGATGTTAGTTTTGCCCACAAGTTCAGGACCATATACCGTGTATTGTGATGCTTCACGGGTTGGACTTGGTGCAGTGTTGATGCAAGATGACAAGGTTATAGCCTATGCTTCTCGTCAGTTGAAGGTTCATGAGAAGAACTATCCAGTTCACGATTTGGAGTTAGCAGTTATTGTTCATGCGTTGAAGATATGGAGGCATTTTCTGTATGGTGTGTGCTGTGAGGTGTTCACGGATTGTTCAAGCAGAAAGTGTTGAATATGAGGTAGAGGAGATGGTTAGAGCTGTTGAAGGATTATGACATTACCATCTTATATCATCCGGGAAAGGCTAATGTGGTGGCTGATACTTTGAGCTGGAAGTCAGCCATCACAGGTAGTCTTGCTTATATACCAGTCGGGGAGCGACCGCTTGCTTTAGATGTTCAGGCTTTGGCCAATTGGTTCATGAGATTGGAGGTTTCTGATACTAGCAGTGTTTTGGCCCATACTGTGGCCCGTTATTCATTTTATGATCGTATTCGGGAGAGGAAGTATGATGATCGCCATTTATGTGTTCTTAGAGATACGGTCTGACACGGAGGTGCCAAGCAGGTCACAGTTGATGGTGAGGGAGTCTTGAGGGTGTAGGGTCAGATTTGTGTACCTAATGTTGATGGCATTCGCGAGATGATATTGCAGGAGGCCCATTGTTCCCAGTATTACATTCATCCGGGTGCCGCAAAGATGTACCAGGACTTGCAGCAGCATTATTTGTGGCGGAGGATGAAGAAGGATATTGTAGCATGTGTAGCTCGGTGCTTGAACTGTCAGCAGGTTAAGTACGAGCACCAGAGACCGGGTGGTTTGATGCAGCAGATTGAGCTTCCCGAGTGGAAGTGGGAGCGTATCACCATGGATTTCATCGTTGGGCTCCCACGGACTCAGAGGATGTTTGATGCGGTGTGGGTCATTGTGGGTAGGCTGACCAAGTTAGCACACTTCATTCCTGTATTAGTTTCTTATTCTACGGAGAAGTTGGCAAAAATCTACATGAGGGAGATTGTTCGATTGCATGGTGTGCCCGTGTCCATTATTTCTTAACGGGGTACTCAGTTTATCTCCCACTTCTGGAGGGTATTTCACCGTGAGTTGGGCACACGGGTTGAGTTGAGCAAAGAGTTTCATCCTCAGACGGACGGACAGTCCAAGCGTACTATTCAGATTTTGGAGGATATGTTGCGAGCATGTGTATTGACTTTGGAGGTTCATGGGACCAGTTCTTGCCTTAGCTGAGTTTTCCTACAACAATAGTTACCAGTCGAGCATCCAGATGGCTCCTTATGAGGCGTTGTATAGTAGGCGGTGTCGGTCGCTAGTCGGGTGGCTCGAGCCGGGAGAGGCTAGATTGTTGGGTTCAGAGTTAGTCCAGGATGCCTTGGATAAAGTGAAGATTATTCAGGATAGACTTCGTACAGCCCAGTCCAGACAGAAGAGTTATGGAGATTGTAGAATTGGTGACTTGGCATTCATTATAGGAGACCGAGTATTTCTTTGGGTGTCTCCCATGAAGGGCGTGATGAGGTTCGGGAAGAAGGGCAAGTTGATCCCTAGGTACATTGGTCCATTTGAGATTCTGGACAGGGTAGGAGAGGTGGCCTACAGACTTTCCTTGCCAACTAGTCTATCAGCCGTGTATCCTGTGTTTCACATATCTATGCTTCGGAGGTATATCGCCGATCCATCTCATGTACTTGACTTCAGCGGTGTCCAGTTTGACAAGGATTTGTCTTATGAGGAGGAGCCGATAGCCATATTAGCTCAGCAGGTTCATCAGTTGATATCGAAGAGTTATCCTTCGGTTCGTGTCCAGTGGAGAGGTCAGCCTGTTGAGGAAGCTACCTGGGAGTCCGAGTCCGATATGTGAAACCGATATCCCCATCTTTTCCCCGATTCAGGTACCATTCTATGTCCGTTCGAGGAAGAACGTTTATTCTAGAGGTGGAGATTGTGATGACACAAAAGGTCATCCCGTGTAATTTTAGCTAAATAGGTGTTCCGAGACCATGAAAGCCTCCTTTTATGACACCTCGATGTGCGTGCACAGCCCGGGCACATAGCCGGGAAGCTATTACGTGGAAAATTGATAAAATGATGATTTTATAATACTTATTTGAATAAAGTTGACTTTGGTCAACATTTTTCATAAACGGACCCGGACCCGTGATTTGACGGTCTCGGAGGGTCCGTAGGAAAATATGGGACTTGGGGGTATGTCCAGAATCGAATTTCGAGGTGCCAAGTCCGAGAAATGAATTTTTGAAGAAAATTGTTTTCTGAAAAAAAATATAAAGGTTTTTGAAAATGAGATTTTATATGAAACCTGTGATACCGGGCCCGTATTATGGTTCCGAAGCCCGGAACAGGTTCACTATGTCTATTGTGTGTTATCTGTGAAATTTGGTGGGAAACGGACTTAGTTTGACGTGATTCAGATTGAAAATAGAAAATTTAGAAGTTTTGGAAGTTTAAAGGGATTTCATTGATTTTCAGGTTTAATTCGATGTTTATGATGTTATTCTGGTGTTTTGATTACTTGAATAAGTCCGTAGGACTTTTTTGAGGTTGTGTGCATAATTGGTTTGGAGCCTCAAGGGCTCGGGTGAGTTTACGATAGGCGTCGGGGTGGTTTAACTTTTAAAAATCTGGTTTTTTTTCTGATGTATCTGGTGTCCAGGTCTTTTGACCTTCGCCATCGCGGTACGCTGCATGCGATCGCGATGAGCAAGGCTGGGAGGGGTGGAATTACCCTACGCGAATGTAGGGCCTTGGACGCGAACGCAAAGCTTGGGGAAAAAGCTCTATGCGAACGCGGAGGGCCCACACGAACGCGTAGTGCAAATGTGGGGCTGAGGAGTTGGGTAGCTAGTACTCTACGCGAACCGGTCGCTTTGTCGCGATCGTGATGGTCCAGGTCCAGTACGCTATGCGATCGCAGTAGGCTTGTCGCGATCGCGTAAGCTATTTTCGCCCAGTCATTTATTTTGTCCAATAACAGAACACTTACGGGAATTACACCATTTTTCATAACTTCTTCTTCTCCACACCTCCTTGAGCTATTTTTGAAGAACCTCTTCACCATAGCTTCATAGGTATGTAATCATAACCTCGTTTTCTTCCATTTTTATCAACACCAGCTATATTCTAGGCCTAAAAACATGTGATTAAGGGTAGAAAATTGGGGTTTTGGGTAGAGTTAGGGCTTTTTGATTATTTGGGAATTTGACCTCGTTTTGGGCTCTGATTTCAAAATAAATTATATATTCGGGCTAGTGGGTGAATGGGTGATCGGGTTTTGGTCCGAACCTCGTGTTTGGACCACGCGGGCCTGGGGTCAATTTTTTGAATTTTGGAAAGAAAGTTGGGAATTCTATATTTAAGCATTGGAATTGAATTGTTAAGCATTTATTAATGTTATTGAGTCAATTGTGTCTATATACTATTGATTTGGAGTCGGTTTCGAAAGAAAAAGCGGTGCTTGAGGCTTGATTTTGATCTTCAGAGTCGAGGTAAGTGTTTGGCCTAACCATAGCTTGAGGGAATAGGTATTGAGTCCTAATTGCTACGTGTGTATTCTGCGTTCAATGTATAGGTGAGGTGATGAGTACCTATATGTTGTTGTCAAGCATGACTGTGAGTCGGAAATTTGCAATTATATGATATTTATTGGCTTTTACTGTGTTTATGGGTTTAATAGCAATTTGATAGCTATTCATTTGGTGGAAATTCGCAGTTATGGGTATTGTTGAGTAGTTGATCGGTTGAGGAACTTTATATTGGCTTATACACATGTGTAGGATTGGTTATAGTTGTGTCCCTTACCGGGACGGTATTAGTCTTGTTGATTATTCCGTGCATTTAAGGTTTCTTATTTGTTGATTTTCATGCCAACTGTTGTTTTATGTTGTTATGCACGAGGGGACATTCTGTGCCATATTTTATGATGTTATGCACGAGGGGACATTCCGTGCCATGGTTATGTTGTTTACGCACGAGGGGACATTCTGTGTCGTGTTTATGATTATAATGCACGAGGGGACATTCTGTGCCGTGTTTATAATTATACACGAGGGGACATTTTGCGCCGTGTTGATGATATATATATGCACGAGGGGACATTTTGTGCCGTGATTATGATATTTTATGCATGAGGGGACGTTCTGTGCCATGTTTATGTTGTTTATGCACGAGGGGACATTCAGTGCCATATTTTATGCTGTTATGTACGAGGGGACATTCCGTGTCGTGTTATGCTAAAATATGCACGAGGGGACATGCCGTGCTGTTTCTTTTCACCTTTTTACTTCCTATTGTTAATCCCCGTTATTATTTTTGGATATTTAGATTTTTGCTTCGTTCCGTCATTTTAGTAATTGCTATCCCTTTTCCCCAACATGTTTCCCTGTTATTGTACTTACTGTTTGTTTCTTGTGGTTATTTCCTGTTATATTTTATTTAAACTGCACAGGTGATGTTATTGTCGTCTCCTAGCCTCATCACTACTTCGCCGAGGTTAGGCTCGTCACTTACTCAGTACTCGGTTGTACTGATTCTACACCTGCACTTCTTTATGTTGTGCAGATTACGGAGACGGACTCAGTGGGAATTAATCGAGGGAGTATCCTTCAGTCCACAGGCGACAACGAGGTAGTCCCGCAGACGTTCGCGGGCCTTGGCGTCACCTCCCTTATCTCTCTTTTTTGTCTTTTCACGTAGTTCCAAGACAGTTGTACACATTTATTTCAGACCTTTATTTTTAGTAAATCTAGACTGTCCGTGAGGTTGTGATACCAGTTCTGGGGAGTATTTAAGGAAATTTCTAAGATTTATTATTTAAGTTGTTGAATTTCTTATCTTCCGCATTTCTAATTATAATTGTTCTAGTTTACTATTGTTATTTCAATTGTTATTAATAAATAAATAGTAATTTAACCAAAATGTTGGCTTGTCTTGTGGGTTCAACGTTAGACGCCATCACGACCTAAAGGTGGGATTTCGGGTCGTGACATTTGTATTTTTCTATGAAAATACATTTTTTTTTACTTTTTAATGTATTTATGTATTCCTAAGGTTAATCTTTTATGTATATCCATGTATTTTTTTAATATATGATGTTTGAATACATCCGAATTAAAATATAGTAAATTGGATATAGCTACAAATGGATCAGTGAATTGAATATAGCCAAATATGACTGTATTTTTTGATTCTTTTGTTGTTTGAATACAATCAAATTGAACATAATGAAATTGAATACAATGTAAAATAGCTAATAATGAATATAGCCAAATTGAATACAATGTATATAGCCGAATTAAATATCGCAGCATACACCCTATTTATTGATTTTTTAATGTCTGAATACAACTGAATTCAATACATTGAAATAGAATACAATGTAAAATATATAAGAACGAATACATCGGATGGCACCTAACCCAACCCACTAGGTAAGCCAACTAGTAACTATCCAGTTCCAGTGATATTAACAAGACAATTAAATGACAGTAATTTTCTAAATCTTATACATTTTTCAAGGACTAGTAGTACAAATCATGAGTTTCTAAGAATAGAGTTTTCAAATATGAAATGAAATAAATACATCGTTTGTTTGAAAAGTACATAAACAGAGTTTTGTAGATCTAAAGCTAACACGCACAAAGGGCAGCTACAACCAGGACACAGGTACATCTTCAATCCAGCTCCCATCGAACACAGCAACATCAGCAGCCAACATCTGCACGCAAGGTGCAGAAGTGTAGTATGTGTACAACCGACCCCATGTACTCAATAAGTAACAAGCCTAACCTTAGGTTGAAAGTAGCGACGAGCTAACACAAGGTCGGGTCCAATACCAATATTCCACAACAGTTCATAATAGCATAATATAAGTAATAGTAGAGGTATCTCAGAAGTAAAATGCTCAGCTCGTTCACAGTTCCAGAAAATAGGTATGCTTTTCAAGTATCTCAATGAAAACTCAAATCTTTTACGAAAATGCCAAAATACGAGTAAGTTTGAAAATTGTGATTTTTCCAAAAAAAAACTTTCAACAATAAGTAAGATGTTTCATTTTCAAATATCATGAGGAAAGTACGTCTCTATGCCTACATGTCAAGATACAGGTAAAATCATAAATGTCCCCAAAACTGGTAGCAGAAGGAAATCATCTCTATGTATGTATCTCAAGTACGCATGTCAAATGCAATGCATCTCAATGATAAGCTCATGTACTCACACTTCCAGAGTACTCAATATCACTTTCTCGCATCCTCCCTCACTATGCTCAATGCTCAGCACACGCAATCACTTAACGCCGTAAAATACCCGCTGCGGCGTGCAGCCCGATCCACATATATATAGTCGACTGTGCTCACTAGGGGTGTGCAGACTACAGAGGGGCTCCTTCAGCCCAAGCGCTATATCGTTGCGGTGTGTAGCCCGATCCCATAAAATGTAATCAATATATCGCTACTACGTGCAGCCCGATCCATAATATAATCAATGTATCACAGCTATTGTGTGTGTGTGTGTGTGTGTCATTCAATGATTATGTGCATACTCACAAATAAATTAATTTTCAAATTAATAAAAATATAAAAAGCACAAAGAATTTTAGCAAAATATCCTTTGTTTTTTTACCTTTTTAAAATAGAGTTTACATTGAATAAAATAATCATTTTACTGTTTAGTATTTAGCACTTTAATATTAATTAAAATTTTACTTCTTAAAGTTTTCCTTACTTGAGTTACTACATAGAATTTTTTTATATTCGGATATTAAAAGTAATTAAAATTTATCTTACACAGATGAAATAATTTAAATATAAATTTTCCTATTTTTATAACATACACATTAGGAACGTACATAACGTACTTTTAAAGCATTTTAAAGTCTATTCAATGCAAATTTTTCTCTCAAGTTAAATATTTAACATATTGTATATACATTAATTTATTATCACGTCCCAAAAATTCTAACCCGTCGTGATGGCGCCTATCGATGGTACTAGGCAAGCCGATTTTCAAATATAATTCAAATGTTTCACAAAAGATAAATCAAAAGCTTTTACATGACAGAGTTTCCGTAAAACAGGAGTTGAACTCAAATACAGTGCGGAATAATAGCCCCAAACATCGGGGTGTCACCAAGTCATGAGCATCTAAACAACCAGTCTAAGAAACTGTTTCTACAAGAGTCTGTGTCAAAATATAGATACAGAAAAGAAAAGATAACAAGGAAAGAGAGACAAGGACTGTGAACGCCGGCAGCTACCTCGTGAATCTCCGATACTTAACCACTCACGAGATCAACGTCCTCCGTGACCCGAAACACCTGGATCTGCACATGAAGTGCAGGGTGTAGCGTGAGTACACCCAACTCAGTAAGTAACAATAATAAATAAGGAACTGAAAGGCAGTGATGAGCTATACAATTACAGTTCATTTCATTAATCTCAACAATGAAAGTAGACATGTTTCCATTTCGGCAATTTAAGTCAAGTCAATTGCACATTTACTAAGTTTAGGTAAAACTGGATTCAATATTTTCCAGAAGTTCAGAACAATGACATAATTCAGCTAAGTGCAACAACAAAGGAAAACAAATGCAACCTCTCAGGTTAACAGTCACTCAAGCTCTCAATAGCTCAAACACTCATCTCTCAGCCTTCAATACTCACACTCAATAGGTACATGCGCTCTCACTAGGGGTGTACAGACTCCAGAGGGGCTTCTTCATCCCAAGCTCTATATCGATGCGGCGTGCAACCCGATCCATAATATATAAATAGCCATAAGGCTCGTTGTAGTGTGCAACCCGATCAATATACATTCATCCCTCAGGCTCGTTGCGGTGTGCAACCCGATCCATATACACTCACAAAGCTCACAGCTTGGCACTCAGGCCCTATCTCAGTCACCAACCTCTCCAGTCTCTCGGGCTCTCAGAAATCATACAAATCAGCCCAAAAAGAGATAATAACAGGTATCAACAAGAAAACAAGAGGAGATAGAGATATGATACTCAAGAAAAACTGTGACTAAGTACTATATTGAAAATAGCAGCTCATTCAACAATTTTACGACCGCTGCGGGTCCCAACAGTGATATCATATGGCCTTAGCATGATTTCTAACATGAATTGTAGTCAAATTTTCATAAAACATAGGGAATATATAGTTAACACTAAGCTATTCGACTTTACAGCTTCACAGGACAGAGCAAGTCACAACCCCCCACAGTGCACGCCCACATGCCCGTCACATAGCATGTGTGTCACCTCCAAAATAATTGCATCATACCAAATCCGGGGTTTCATACCCTCAAGACCAGATTTAAAACAGTTACTTACCTCAAGACCACGCAAAACTCTACTCCTAAGTGCCTTTGCCTCTCGAATTGGTCTCCAAATGCCCTGAATTTAGCCACAAGCAGTACGATATAATTAATATAGGCTAAAGGGATCAATTCCATAAGAAAAACACGAAATTATAAGCCAAAATCTGAAATTTGTTCAAACCCGGCCCACGTCTCAAAATCAAACAAAAATCAAAAAACCCGAAAGCCCATTCACTCATGAGTCTAACCATACCAAATTTATCAAAATTCAATCCCATTTGGTCATCAAAATCCCCCAAGTTCACTCTCCAATTCTTTATCCCTAAACCCCAAAATTTCACCTCAAAAACTCACCAACTAGGTGTAAAATAAGTGAGGAAACATCATTATTGAAGATAAATGGACACAAGGATCTTACCTCAGTAATCCCTTCAAAATTCCTCTCAAAATCTTCCAAAATCCGAGCTTAAAGTGATGAAAATGGTGAAAAATCTCGATGTCCCGTATTTATATGTTCTGCCAAGGACTTTCGCACATGCGGCCTATTATCCTCACTTGCAGAACCGCTTATGTGGTTACTCCTCCGCTTCTGCGGAAACCACTTAAGCCACTGGGCTCACACCTGTGCTCCAGGTCTTGCACCAGTGGAGTCGCTTATGCGGCCCTTTGTCCACTTATGCGGAAATCCCCAAACCTTCCATCTTTGCATCTGCGGGCCATTCTCGCATCTACGGGCTAATAGATGCGCATCCTTTCCTGCACCTGCACCCCTTACCCTTCCTGGCCTTGCCCGCTTCTGTAGCCTTCCTCTTCGCTTATGCGGGCTCGCACCTGTTATGAATCTTCCGCATGTGCGATTACACCAGCTGAGTCCGAACTTCAGCAGTCTTCCAACTTCAACAGTTGGTCCATTAACCACCCGAAATCAACCCGAGGTCCTCGGGACCTCAACCTAATATACCAACAAGTCTTGTAACGCATTACGAAATTAGTCTAATCCTCAAATCATCTCAAACAACCTCAAAAACACGAACTACACACGGATTCAAGCCTAATGAACTTCGAATCTTCCAAATTCTACAAACGATGCCGAAACCTATCAAATCACGTTCGATTAACCTCAAATTTTGCACAAAATTCATAAATGACACCACAAACCTACTCCAATTTTCGGAAATCCAATCCGACCCCGATATCCAAAATTCCACTCTTCATCAATTTTGCAAAAATTCCAGCTTTCTCCAATTCAAGACTAATTTTACTACGACCCTTCAAATCATATTCTGGATGCGCCCCTTAGTCTAAAATCACCTAACGGAACCATCAAAATTTAAATCCATAGTCGTTTACACATAAGTCACATACGGCCGACTTTTCCAACTTAAGCTTCCAATTAAGAGACTTAGTATATCAATTCATTCTGAAATCACTTCGGACCCGAACCAACCAACCCGGTAAGTTATATAACAGCTGTAGAATAGAAAAGGAGCAGAAATTAGGAGAACGGGGCTACCACTCTCGAAACGACAGGTCGGGTCGTTACATCTATATAATTATTTTCTTAATAATAATACTTATGTCATAAAAGTGTAGTCCATATTTTGAATATAATATATTTAATGTTAATTTTCCTAATATTTAGATTTTAATCAACTAAATTTTTTTGTTATATTTTTTATGTAATATTTGACAACTACAATCAATTATTATTTCAACATGAAATCATCATATAAAATAAAAAAAATGTATTCTAAATGAGTAGAACTTACTCAATAATTGTAAAACATCATACATTTAATAATTATTTTTTATTAACGTTTGTAACTCGAAGAAATACGAATAAATCTGTAGTTGTTAAAATATATATTAAATGGATTATCATTAATAATTTTTCTTTATTTTTGAAAATATTCCAATATTATTTTATAGGTTAAGTTATTTGTTGTGAATTATTAATTAGACATTAGTCATTTTAATTTTTTTTATTAATTAGTATCTGTCTTTTTGTAGAAACTATAAGCCAACCTCTTCATTCCTAAAGCTAAGACAAAATGATTCAAATTTTTAATTTGTATTATTTGATAAATCTTGATTAAAAATACTTTTTTTACTTGTTTGTTTCGATATTGATAATAGTCTTTATAAGATGTCCTTATAAAATGTTACAACCCATATTCACATACGTTAGTTCATGCCATAATTTAGTCGACGTAAATCTGAGATGAGATTATCTTTGAGAAGATAAGGTTAATCATATTAGTATTAAAGGATACAAGGGTATACAAGGGTGGTTAATAGTTATTAGAAATTAAACGAATCAAGGATGCTGTAACCCGTATTTTCGGGTAAACCTAGAGGTTTTTAATATTCCCAAGAGGTTGAGTTTTAAGGTATTTGAATCATTTAATATTCGTATCATAAGGCCTGAAGTCAAACAAGTTATGAAACAAAAGTCGACAAAAGTTGTTGCAACTTACGTTCATAATTTTACTTAAACATTAGGTCAAATGTTACTAAGCTTTTCTCCTAATTTACTTGGAATATATGAGTCTAGTTTCTAACGTATTAAACCGTTTAGCAATATGTTGGTTGAATTCCCAATGCACACGCAAGTGTACGTGGTCGACAAGTAATATAGGATTT
>MDKI01247750.1:0-14840 GCA_005239505.1 Nicotiana paniculata | reverse complement strand
CCCTTTTACCTTTATGATAGTGAAATATAGAATCCATAGTGATATAGAATTACCGGCCGACACCATCCGATGCAAATATCAGATTCCAGCCATATACAAATCCAGAAAATTCTCAGTTGCTACATATAAATATTGAACCCATTAGAACCTTCTCGAGAGTCACCCGTTCTGCTCAAATATCAATTGCACTGCCCAAATGGGCCGAACGACTTGTGCCCCATTAGCACGGCAACACCGGAAGAAGTAACCCCGCCTTAATGCAACCGAGACAATTCCTACGTCCGTGCGTACTACATCATTCAAAAATAACAACTCAATCATTCCATGATTCCCATATACCCATAAAGTTTAATACACCTTGCATCCATATATTTCCTTGTTTAATTCATCAAGAAAACCAGCCTATGGAAGTCATAACTGATCCACAAGTAAGCCTCAGACCAAAACCAATACAACACGTAACCATGCAATCAAATTGTCAGACTCTCCCACGTGGCTCAAAGCCATAGATCAAAACACTCGGTATCTCATAATGCCCATACTCTATTACTGACATAATACCACTGGGAGATTCAGCTAAATCCTTCATAAGCTCATGTGACACAAACCATATAGTACCTCAAATCATCTTCTAAGCTCGCATTCATCTTCGTGATGGTCAGGTCCATTTTCTCAACCAATCTAAACTCAAATCGCAACACATATACCCACTGGTAGAAAAGAAAGCATCCACACAACATCCTAGGGATCACACATCAGTGGATTGCCCCTAGGTGATAACCTAGCTTCTTAGCCTCAAACGGACATCTCTCTATACCCTTTCACAACCACAACTAATACGCAGTCACTTAATCTCCCTAAGTCTGAAATCATCAAGAAGATATGAAAATCTACTTCGTTCCACAAATGAAATAACACGAAATAATATCTCAAAAACCTTCATAACTCAAGATTGTCTGACACATCCACATAAATCGAGCGTCTAATAATCCTTTTCATATCTCAAGCAAACTCTTCTCAAAACATTCAAACCATCTGAAAACTTTCCGCAATCACTTCCTACCCATCATATAGCCATCAACAACTCACCGAGCAACTAGTGCCACTCATAGTAACACCACCAAGCATAGAAGTCCAAAACCATATATTCACATAACTGAAACTACCGAGCCTAAGTTGCGGTTTAAACCTAAGCTCAAGTCCTCAAGACTGTCCCATTACCAAAACACAAAAAACACATCTTGCACTTCATCCATGGAATTCCACAAGCCGTCATTGTACAGCTGATACCGAGCGCTCACATATGCATACTAGTAAGTGGAAGGAATTCAAAGAGATACACTTAAACATGAATCAATTACACATGATAAGGAAAGAAAGATGGGAAGTTTATCCTAAATTCCATGTAGCCTCTCGGAGATAGGTATGGCCGTCATCATACCGATCCAAGACTATACTAGTCATTTGCATGACTCGTAAAACCTAAGATTTACAAATCCAGTATGAAATAAATACATCACTTGTTTGAAATAAACATGAACAAATTAATAATTCTAAAGCAACAAATAACAAGAGGCAACTATGATCGGAACACGGGTACGTCTTCAGTGCCAACTCCTACCATAGACGGTAACATCAGCATCCAAAATCTGCACGCAAGGTGTAGGAAGGTAGTACAAGTAAAACCAACCCCATGTACTCAATAAGTAATAAACCTAACCTTAGGTTGAAAGCAGTGTCGAGATTGGGCAACGGTCAGGGTACAACACCAATAGCCAATAACAACTCATAACAATATAATAAGAGTAGTACAAGATACAACTCAAAGATATGATGCTCAGCTCGTCCATGGTTATGGAAAAATAGACATTCTTTTCAAGTATAAAAGTAAAACCCAAATCTTTCACTGAAATCACCAAAATGTGAGTATATTAGAAAAACTGTGATTTTTTCCAAAAACTTTTGGCAATAGATAAAATATTTCAATCTCAGATGGCATGAGAAAAGTACATCTCTATGCCTACATGTTAATGTGCATGTGAAGTCATTAATTTCACAATACCGTTTAGCATGAGGAAATGTATCTCTATGCATGTATGTCAAATATATATGTCAATACAATGCATCACAATGATGAACTCATGATTCATACTCTCATGTACTCAATCTCACTATTTTGCACTCCCACTCATCATGGTCAATCCCTCATCACACTCGATCACTAAGCAATGTATGGTACCTACTGCGCAGCATAGCTCGATTCCATCATGGATCAATAAAGCCTGTGCTCACTTTGATATGTCAGTCTCCGAAGGGGCGGATCGTTCCCAAGCGCTAATATAAGTCTTTATGATGTGTTGTGGCGTGTAGCCCGATCCATATAATAATAATATATGGAAAGCCAATATGGCCTACTACGTCGTGCAACCCGATCACATCATGAATCAAAGAAACCTGATGCGGCGTGCAGCCTGATCCCATCAATATCACTCACAATCCGACTCTTAGGCCTCAACTCAGTCATTAATCTCTCTAGTCTTTCGGGCTCACAAATATCATGCCAATCAACCCAAAATATGATAACACGTTGTGACAACAAATGATAATAGAGACTGAGATATGATATGCAATGAATGACTATGACTGAGTATGTAACTGCAAATTTAAGCAAATAACTCAACAACAGAAATAAACTCAGCTGGTCTCAACAGAATAAGCACATAGCCAAAACATGGTTTCTAACATGGATCACAGCTCAATTACTCTATCATGTAGAAATTTCATGGATAAAGACAAGATTAGGTAACTACACAGTACCATAAAATTAACCGAGTCACAATTCACACGGTGCACGCCCATCACCTAGCATGTGCGTCACCTCAACACCAAACACATAATGCGTATATTGAAAGATTCATACCCTTAGCACAAATTTAAGAAGTGCTACTTACCTCGAACAAACCTTATCCAATACTGAGCAAGCCAAATGATACTCCAAAAATGTCATCTCGTGCATACCAACCTCCGAATGGATCGAAACTAGCTAAAAGCAACTCAAGAACATCAAATAGTTCCAAAGGAAACAAACCCAATCGATAGAGGTCGAATCATTAATCAAAAGCCCAAATTCAACCAAAACGTCAAACTCGAGCATGCACCTCAGAACCTTACAAAACTCACAAAATCCATAACCCATTCAATTACGAGTTCAACCATACTAGTTTAACTCAAATTCGACTCCGATTCGATGCTCGAAACTCAAAAATTCACTTTATGAAATTTTAGACAAAACCCCCTAATTTCTCTTTTGAAATCATCCACCAAATGCCAAAACCGAGGATAAATTCATGAAACATAATTAAAACTGAGTAGAGAACACTTACTCCAATCCATATGGTGAAAATCACTCCAAATATGTAAAATTGATTGAAACCTCTGAAATAGAGTACTTTATATTCACTGGAAAAATCAATGAATCGCAATCACAGAAATACCATCACAATCGCGAAGAAGAAAATGCACTGCCGCTAAAAATGCACTACGCATTCGCGAGCCTACTCATGCAAATGCGGTGCCCACAGATGCCAACACTCCGCGAATGCAGACTGACCTATGCAAATACGGAGGATAACTCACCAAATCCCAACTCCCCATCTCCGCTCTATCTGATTTCCTCTATGAGATCACATACCCATCTTCGCGATCACAAAGGACAATCGAGGCATTGGAAACCAGCAGCAACCAACAATGAAAACATGAAGAAACATGGTCCAAAATCAATCTGAAACACGCTCGAGCCCCTCGAGACCTCGTCCGAATAAACCGACAAGTCCCATAACCTAACAGGGGCCTCTTGAGTCCTCAAATCACGCATAAACTTATCGAAACAATGAATCGCACCTCAAATCAAACTTAATGAACTTTTAAACTTTCAACTTCCAAAACTCTTGCAAAACTATATTAAATCAACTCGGAATGAACTCAAATCTTTCACACAAATATCAAATGACATAAAGAAGCTATTGATATTTCCGGAATCACAATCTAAACCCGATATAATTAAGGTCTACTGCCGGTCAAACTTATGAACATTGAAAACCTTCAAATATTTAATATTTGCCAATTAGTGTTGAAACCTTCTAGAAATATCCAAATGCAAATAAGGGCATATGCTCGAGTCCAGAATCACCATCTGGACCTAACGAAACCATCAAAACTCCGATCCGGGGTCAAATACTCAAAAGTCAAACTTGGTCAACTCTTCCAGATTAAAGTTTCCTAGTTGAGAATCATTCTTCCAAATAGTTTCTGAATTACCTGAAAAACCATAACCGGTGATTCATACAGGTCACAATATATCATACAAAGCTACTTGGAACTTTAAATAGCTCAACAGAGTACAAATTCTCAAACGACTGGTCGGGTCGTTATAATTTCACGTCATACCCAACTGATCAATGATTTCACCATAGGTGCCGTTCCTGGCTAACTAAAGTGCCACTCTGTAAAGTAAAATAGATACATAAATATAAATGCAATGTTGTAGAAGTCTTATGGGATAACATGTTTAAACTCAGGAAGTGTGATACAGGTCTTTGCACATATTGCAAGGTTATCCCGGGTGAGAATCTCATGACTAAACATAGTTTGCTGGTTATGGACTTAGATATCATGCAAAAGAGGAAGAATAAGGTTGTGTACGGCCAACCTAACATCAGGTGGAGAGCCTTGACCAAGGATAAATCTCAGGAATTGGGAGAAGTTACTAGCTATAGAGGCATAAAGGAGCAGTAGGGAAGTGATTAATATGTGGACCATGCCAACAAACTATATTGGAGTAGTAGAAAGAGAGGTATTAGGGGTCACGAAGGGTTACTCTGGTGGCCACAAAGGGGACTGGCGGTGGAGTGAAGAGGTCTAAGGAAGAAAATCTAGTTGAGAGTTGTAGAAAAGGAGGCGAAGAAGACGAACATGGAGTGGTATAGGAAGGCTAAGAATAAGGCAAAATTAGTGGTTATCGCGGCTAAGAGTGTAGTGTTTGGAAATTTGTATGAGGAACTTGGGGTTAAAGACGGGGAGAAAAGCTATATACGTAGCCACGGTCAGAGAAAGGAAGGCCCGTGACCTGGATCAAGTAAAGTGAATCAAATATGAGCAATACAGAGTTTTGCTGGAAGAGACATAAATTAGGGGAAGATGGTAGACGTAGTTTCATAAACTCTTGAATGAAGAGAGGGATAAAAACAATGTGGCGGGTCATTTAGAGCATTTGGAAAGTCATCAAGATTTTTGGTATTGTAGGCACATAAGATGTGAGGAGTTTGAGTGGACTATGCGTAAGATGAATAGGGTAGAGAAACCGGGCTAGACGAATCCATGTGGAATTATGGAAGAATGTGGGTAGAACAGGCTTGGAGTGGCTCGCTAGGTTGTTTAACGTTATTTATAGGATGAAGAAGATGCCTGATGAATGGAGCTGGAGTATGATAATTCCATTGTATAAAAACAAGGGTGATATCCAAAATTGGAATAACTATAGAAGTATCAAAACTCTACGCCATTCTATGAAAGTTTGGGAGAGAGTGGTCGAAGTGAGGTAAGGAGGAGTGTGTCTATTTTCGAGAACCAGTTCGGATTCTTGCTGGGTCGTTCGACTTTAAAAGTCATTCACCTTACAAGGATATTGATGCAGCATAGTGAGATGAAGAAGGACTTGTATATGGTGTTCATTGATCTGGAGAAAGCATACAAAAAATTCCCAAAGGAGGTTCCATGGAGATCCTTAGAGGATAGAGGTGTTCTTATAACCTATATTAGGGCGATTAAGGACATGTATGATGGAGCTAAGACCCGGGTAAAGACAGTGGGAGGAGACTCTGAACACTTCCCAATTGTGATAGATTTGAACCAGGGATCAGCCCTTAGCCTATTTTTTTCTTGACGATAGATGCATTGACCAGACACATTCAAGGGGAGGTACCATAACGCATGTATTTTTACTTATATATGACATACTTTTGATTGACGAGACACGAGGTGGTGTTAACAAGATGCTAGGGGTTTGGAGACAGACCCTAAAGTTTAAAGGTTTCACGTTGAGCATGACCACGATAGGATATTTAGAGTGCAAGTTTAGCGGCATGACTCAGGTAACGGACTTGGATGTGAGACTTGATGCACCAATCATTTCCAAGAGAGAAAGTTTCAAGTATCTTTTGTCAGATTACAAGAAGATAGGGAGATTGATGGGGATATCACACCTTGTATCAGACAAAGTGGAATATGAATTTTATTACATCAAACTTGATGATTTTAAAAGAATAAACCTATAACTAAATAAAGAAAAATAAAAAAGTGTCCTTTATTCAATTCGAAAAAAACAAAGAAAAAAAACAAGACAAATGTGGAAGTTGAATCATGGATTTCACAAATGGGTGTAATATTGAGAAATATAACATCATTATCCACATTCTAGGGAGGGAGCATGAGTTCATGTGAACATGTACCCTTCCACCTTTTAAGGGCAGATTCACATTGCAGTAAGCGGGTTCAACTGTATTGACTTCGTCGAAATTTTTTGTTATTTATATGTGTGAATTTTATGTGAAACTGTTATATTATATAAAATGGACCTGCTTAAAATATAATTGAATGGTAGCTTAGTGGTCAACCGAGGTTTCGAACTTTAAAGAGTTCTAGAGTTTGATCTCTAGTGTAGGGGTGCTTATGGGGAGGATCCAGTGGATATTTACATTAACGATTTGACTTATCGGTTATTGATTTAAAAATTTAGTAATCCACTAGCCATCCAACAACACATCGGGTGAATTGGTATCGAAATAGCAATTTTTCGCGGTTATTAGGGGGTTTATCGTCTTAATCAAATAAATAACAAAAAAAACGTTTAGAATTAGAGATAAGGAAAAATTTGGAGTGTTTACCTTGAAAATGGTAATAACAATTATATTTAATTATGTGGTTCTAAAAATATGTGATCTATTTTAATATCCTGTTGTTTAGGTAGTAGATGATGAGAATGAAGTGAGGAGAATGAAATAAGAGCAAAAGGAAACGAGATTACGCAAACCGGGTAACGGAGAGACTGGTCTCGAGGGTGGTCGGAAGGGCCTCGAGGTTGATCTCTAGAAGCTTGGCTGAGGGATATTGATAACAATATAACAGTATTGAATGCCTTAAGAATGGCCTATTTATAATCAATAATAATCAATAAATGAAGAATAATTCAAGAACACAATAAATGTGAAGTAATAAATCGATGAAGCAATTGTAGAGAATGTTTTAGCTAGGGAGCAGAGGATGTTCTTGTTCTTGTATTGAATATCATGTGTGTTACAAAGTTACAAGGGTTCCCTTTATACATGAGGGAGAATCCGAACATAGTACTTGTGTAATTAATGCAAAGAGAGATGGATGGTACATCCATTTAATGCCATGGTACGGGCTTGTACTATTTTGTATAATTTGTCAGCTTTAATCACGTGCCTTTTGGGGTTTTCCCGCATTTCCACGTTTTCCTTCGATTTGCACTTCCCCGAGGTCGAGGACCACCGATATACTCCCTCGAGAAATGAACCTCGGGGTTAAACTTCGGATGCTGCTTGGATATAGTCGAGGTCGAGGCTCGAACTGTCGCAGGAGCCTAAAAATCGGGCTTCCCTGATTTTGCCGTTTACAGATAGTCCACGCATTCCTTAGAATGAAATGATAAGGAATGGTCTTGAAATCTTGGCTCTTCGATATCTCCATCATGACGTCAGTCGCGTGAGGTCATCAAGTGATGTGATAGAAAGGTTCCACAGAGCACGATTCTCAAAAATCCCATGGACCGCTATTTGCCGCCCTTTCAACTTCTCCAACATGCTTGGAAAACCCTCTATAAATATTCTAACTCTTCTTCTTAAAACTTTTACCCTTTGCAACATCTTTAAATCTCTTCTTAGTAGCTTTCACTTTCATCTCTTCACCAGTTTTCTTCTTCTTATTCTGAAATGTTAACACAGTCATGGTCAAAACTTCTAAGACGATCCCTCAAAAGAGAAAATCCCTTCTTCTCCGCGCTCTTCTAAGAGCGAAATGGCAGTTCCTCCTCGCCTTGAAGAGTGCCTCCTTGGATCCTATGAAACGTTATCTGATTTTGAGGCTTATAAATCTTCATCTGCAGTGTACCGATGTGAGCCACGCCTCGATATGTCGGTTTGGCAACCGATATTGAAAAGGCGAAGGTTGACTTCCTTTGGGAGAAGAAGGTGCATGTGAGGATCCCTATCTCCGGTCGGGCCGTTCCTTCTCAGAGAGAAGAAAACTCGAAGATACCCCCTTATGTGGCAGATAAATTTCCATGTTGGGAAATGCTTCACCAACCCTTCTTTTCCCTGAATCCGAGTTGAAGTAACTTCACATATATATATTTTTTAGGCGAAAAGTCCTGTGGGAGTCTTAATATCCTCCCACTTGAAGTTCTTGAGTGCTTTCCTAATTTAGGAGGCAGCATGCTTTGTCATGATACTGGCAAGAGCGTAGCCAAAGCTGCTTTTGGTCCGGAAATCCGTTTGTGAGACAAATACACCAAAGGTAATGGGCACCGTCTTGCAGACACTATCGATGTTCGGAAGGAGTTGAGGGGGAGTCTTTAGATAGAGATCGGAGAAACAGTGATCATGCCCGATCCAAATCTCCGAGGGAGACCCTCAAGGAGATTCATGATAAGGGATTTGGTCTTTCGGAAGAGGAAGATCAGGCTAAGGCAGACGATAATAGTGACAAGTTCCTCTTTTCTACCGACGATGAATCCGATGTCGAAGATGAAGAGAAAAAAGTTGGCGAGAATGCTAGTCCCGAGGGGGTTGATGAAGGCAAAGCCCCCGAGGGGGAGAAGGAGAAGTCCCCAATAATAACGATAGACTAGGTCTCAGAAAAGTCTCCCTGTGGGAGAGTTGTAAATTTACCTTAGTACCATTATTAATATAAAAGAGATCTTTCATTTTGTCTTTGTCTCTACTTTGTGATTTGAATTTTGATGCTTGCCGTTGAGGTCTTATAAGATGGATTTTGCCTCATCGAGGTCTTACAGTTAGTCCTCGAGCTAAAAAATGACCCGGGACTTGGGGCATGCTTGATTATAGTCCCGCAGGCAGGCTATTGAGGGTATACATACATGGGTCATTGATTTGTCCACTGATATCGAGAGGGCGAAGACCGTAGGAAAGGACTCGGAGGCACTGCTTTCTTCTGAAGACGATTCAATCAGTGGCTTGGAAGATGATGAAGATGAGGGCGAAGTCCCCGAGGGGGAAGAGGTCGTTGAAGACCTGGGGGCTGAAGGCCAAGCTGCCAAAAGCACAACCTCTGAGGGAGCCGTTGGAGGCACAACCCCGATGGTAGATTAGGTTTTTGTTCGTTCTCTTTTTTATGTATGAGCTTCGGGCATGATCCTTGTAAATAAACCTCTGTGAACCTTCACTGTATATGAAAGCTTCTGTTCTTCATAATTTCTTGTCTTTCCTTTGCCTTTTTGAATAGACTGTGATGCTGATATCTGAAGGCCGCCGTGGGAGCTGGTCAAAGGGGCCTTTGAGGGAGCTGGTCCCGAGAGTATACTAGATTTTCTATTTTGTTGCTTGCATAAGCCTCATGCGGGAGTATTGTAAATATGTATTTATAATGCAAATATATATATATATATATATATATATATGAGAAAGATTTTTTGGTTTGATTTGCTTGCCGATAGTTAGCCCGATGAATTGTACTTTGAGATGAAACCCTTGGGGTCATAAATTGGCCCGGAAGCTTTTTAAGCTGGCGACTAGCGCTCTTACGCTTTAGGTTGGTACGACCTTCGGTGTAGCTGGTGACATAGGCTCTTACACATTTGGCCCTAAGGCGATTTAGTTAACCGTTTCAGGCTTAGTCTCTAAGTCGGGTTTTGACTCGAGCTCCACGACCCTCGGGTTTTCAAATCAGCCCTGAGGCGCTTTGGGTCGGTATGACCTGTAGCTAGAAAATCAGGCCCTTACGTGTAAAGTCGATACGACTTTTAATGCAGCGGGAGACTTGGGCTCTTATGCTTTTTTGGCCCTGAGGCATTTTAGTTAACCGTATCGGGTTTAGTCTCCGAGTCGGGTTTGGACTCGAGCTCAACGGCCCTCCAGTTTTCAAATTGGCCCTGAGGCGCTTTGGGTCAGTATGACCTATAGCTGGCGACTCGGTCTCTTACGCACAAGGTCAATACGACTTTTAATGTAGCGGGCGACATGGGATCTTACGCTTTTTTGGCCCTGAGGCGCTTTGGGTCGGTATAACCTGTAGTTGGCGCCTTGGGCTCTTACGCATAAGGTCGATAAGACTATCTGGAGACTTGGCCTCTTACGCTTTGGGTCGGTACGACCTTTGATGTAGCTGTCTACTTGGGCTCTTACGCTTTAGGTCGGTACAACCTTTAACTGGTTCTTTTCAATATTTTTCGAAGCAACTGGAGGCCTATTATTTTATGGCAACAGTCGGACGTCTCCGAGTCACGTTAGTTTGGCTGGAGCCTTATGACGGTGGTCATTTTATTTGGCCGTAGCCTTTTAGTCCTGAGTGAGATAGCCACGACGTCTATATCGATGGTATGCCTTTTGGGTCTTACAAGTTCGATATATATCCTTCACTTTGATATAGGTTTTATGCATTTTTTAAGGTCTTACAAGTTTGTGCATGACCTGAGGCACTTTGGGTTGGTATGACCTGTAGCTAGTGACTTGGGCTCTTACACGTAAGGTCGATACGACTAGCTGGTGACTCGGGCTCTTACGCTTTAGGTCGGTACGACCTTTGATGGAGCTGGCGACTTGGGCTCTTACGCTTTAGGTCGGTACGACTTTGACTGAGGTCTTACATTTTTATGTTGCTTGATGGAAGTATTACGAGCTCGAGGTGGCTGGCCCTGAGGTCTTAAGGATTCGAGTTTCTGGTGTTTCGATGGGGTGACTGCCGAGGACAGTTCCTCAGTTAGTGTTGATGTTGCCTCATGGAGGGCTTATGCCATTGATATTGCCTCGTGGAGGGCTTATGAGATCGATGTTACCCGCCATGAGGTGTTACGGCTTCTAGTTTTTGGTGACCAGATGGAGTGGCTGTCGAGGACAGTTCCCGAGTGCTTGAAAAATATTTGGCCCTGGGGCTATCTTTTGTGAAAATTGCAAACTTCTTTGATGTGCGGATTGTTTTGATGATAGAAGGTACTTCTCTAATTACTTGGTACAAGTATACATGTTTTTACCATCGAACGTTCGATTATTCTATGTGGACATGGTTCATTCGACCGTTTGGTCCTATACAAGGTTCTCCTGTTGATACCCCCTTTGGCATCTTTTAGTCTATTCGAGAAGGTGAATTCTCGGGGGAGGGGGGGGAGGGGATGCCCCTCAATGTTCGAGGTTGGTGGAAGAGAAGCCTCGAATACTTGGCGAGTTCTCCTTAGGTAGCATATGGATGTTGCCTCGTTAAAAACCTTGTCGGTAAACCCCATTTGGGATGAAATCCGATGTGAGGGAAAAAGAGCGCAACGCATGCTTTAGAACCTGAGGCCTTTGAGCTGGGGGCGCTTTGATTCCTTTTAATCGCATACCTATGCATTTGGTTAGGGTGATATTCGAAGGAAAGAGGAAGAGGATTGTACCTTAGCAATAATAGCGTTTGAGCATCGATATGTTCCAATGGTTTGGAAGTTGCTCGCCTTCCATGGTGCCGAGCTTGTAGGATCCTTTACTGATTACTTCGAGGACACGGTACGGTCCCTCCCAGCTTGGGCCTAGATTCCCTTCATTGGGCTTCGAGTGCTTAGTGTGACTTTCCTTAGGACTAAGTCCCCAACTCCAAAATTTCAGAGGTTTTCTCTTTGGTTATAGTATCTTTCGATTCTTTGTTTTTGGGCGGCCATTCGGATCAGCGAAGCTTCTCGCGTCTCGTCTAATAGTTCGAGGGCCGTAGTCATGGCCTCATTGTTTGAGTCTTCGGTGGCATATCGGAATCTGGCGCTTGGCTCTCCGACGTTGAACGATATCAAAGCCTCGGCCCCGTATTCTAAAGAGAACGGCATCTCTCTTGTGCTCGATTTAGAGGTTGTTGGATATGGCCATAGCACCCCGGGCAGTATTTCTCTCCATTTTCCCTTTGCATTTTCTAACTTTTTTTCATATTTTAAATAATGGTCTTATTTGTGCACTCGGCTTGACCATTTGCACATAGATGGTAGGGCGTTGATAGGATTTTTTTGATTTTGTGATCCTCGAGAAATTTTTTTATTTTGCCTTAACTGCTTCCCGTTATCGCACGTATCTCGGAGAGGATCCCAAATCGGCACATGATGCGATCCCATATGAAGTTGATGACTTATTTTTCCCTTATCTTCTCATAGTCTTGTGCTTCCACCCTTTTTGAGAAATAGTCAGTCGTAAATAGAATAAATCTAGCTTTACCTGGTGTCGTTGGTAGGGGGCCGACTATGTCCATTCCCCATTTCATGAATGGCCATGATGATAAGACTGAATGCAGCTATTCACCGGGTTGGTGGATCATTGGCGCAAATCTTTGACATTTGTCGCGCTTTTGGATGAATTCTTTGATGTCCCTTTCTATGTTGTCCCAGTAGTAAACTGCTCTGATCTCCTTTTGAATTAAAGAATTGGCACCGGAGTGATTTTCGTAGGTTCCCTCGTGGATTTCTCGGAGCACGTAATCAGTGTCTCCTGGTCCTAAGCATACTTCTAGGGGCCCATCGAAGGTTCTGCTGTATAGAGCTCCATTCTCGTCGAGTAAAAATCGGGTTGCTCTGGTCCGAAGGGCCCTTGATTCTTTTTGGATCCGTGGGTAGATTCCCACTTACCAAATAGTCGATATATTTGTTCGTTCAATCTCATGTTAGGCTGGTGGATTTTATTTCGGTATGGCCTTCTTTGATCATCGATTTGGATAGCTGAACAACAGCCTCGAGGAGTATGTAATCTTCTTCAACGGATGATCCCAGGTTTGCGAGTGCATCAGCCTCGTTGTTTTGCTCCCGAGGTATGTGGACCAGAGTCCATTCTTTGAAATGATGCAAAGTGGTTTGAAGTTTGTCTAGGTACCGTTGCATCCTATCCTCTCGAACCTCGAAGCTCCCAATTGCCTGATCTACTACCAGAAGGGAATCACATTTGGCTTCGACGATTTCCACTCCCATGCCTTTGGCTAATTCGAGACCTGCAATCATAGCCTCATACTAGGCTTCGTTGTTAGTCAACTTTGCAGTTTTTATAGATTGTCTAATCACGCCACCTACAGGTGGATTCAGAACTATGCCGAGCCCAGATCCTTTCACGTCCGAAGCACCATAGGTGAATATGGTCCATACCCCCGATGATGCATCCTTTTTTAGTAGAAGTTCTTTTTCAACCTCAGGCACAAGGGCAGGTGTAAAGTCGGCCACGAAATCCGCCAAAATTTGGGACTTGATTGTCGTTCGGGGCTGATATTCGATATCGTACCCTCGAGATCGATGACCCATTTGGCCAGTCGGCTTGACAATTCAGGTTTATGAAATATATTTTGAAGAGGATATGCTATTAAAACACATATATGATGACATTGAAAATAAGGCTTCAACTTTTGAGACGCACTTATTAATGCAAGAGCCAATTTTTCTAAGTGTGGATACCTGGTTTCAGCGTCCCCCAGGGTTCGAATTACATAATAGACAAGTAATTGTGCACCTTTCTCTTCTCAAACAAACACGCCACTTACCGCTACTTTAGACACTACCAAATACAGGTATAGCGTTTCGTCCTCCTTCGGTGTGGAGCAAAGGCGGGCTTGAGAGATACCGTTTTAACCCTTCCAAGGCGTGTTGGCACTCCGGGGTCCATTCAAAGTTATTTTTATTTATAAGTAGGGAGAATAAGTGATGGCTCCAATCTGATGATCTCGAGATGCATCGGCCTAACGCCGCTATCCGCCAGGTCAGTCGTTGTACGGCCTTTACATTGCTTACCACCATGATTTCTTTGATGGCCTTGATTTTGTCGGGGTTGATTTCAATCCCTCTATTTCATACCATGAAGCCTAAAAAATTTTCCCAAACCTACGCCGAAGGCTCATTTCTCGGGGTTGAGCTTCATGTTGTAGCTCCTAAGGATGTCGAAAGTTTCCTGCAAGTGAGTCAAATGGTCCTCTGCTCACAGGGACTTAACTAGCATGTCATCAATGTAAACTTCCATGAATTTGCCTATTTGATTTTCGAACATCTTATTAACTAAGCGATGGTACGTGGCCCCCGCATTTTTTAGCTAGAAAAGCATTACATTGTAGCAGTATATGCCATACTTCGTGATGAACGAAGTCTATTCCCTATCCTCGGGGTTCATTTGAATTTGATTATAACCAGAGTAGGCCTCGAGAAAGGTGATAATCTCGTGGCTAGCCGTGGCATCGATCAATAGATCGATGTTAGGCAGCGGGAATGAATCTTTCAGGCATGCTGTATTTAAGTCCTTATAATCTACGCACATTCTTAATTTGTTCCCTTTTTTGGGGACCACTACTACATCGGCCAACCACTCGAGATATTTTACTTCCCTGATGGACCCTATTTTGAGGAGTTTTGTTACCTCGTCCTTGACGAACGCATGCTTTACCTCGGATTGAGGCCTCCTTTTTTGCTTCACCGGTTTGAACCTAGGGTCGATGCTTACTCGATGGGTGGTTATTTTCGAGGAGATCTCTGTCATGTCTAAGTGGGACCACACATGTGGCAATATTGTCCATCTCAAACTAATGTGTAGAATTTTTGTAATGAATGT
>ML341050.1:3434-47308 GCA_005239505.1 Nicotiana paniculata | reverse complement strand
ATTTATAGCAAAAAATAGTATAGAATTTGGGTGTGGTCAAAAAATAGTTGTTCACAGGTTGTCCGGTCGTGCTTTCTATTGCTTTCTTGACGGGTACTTGGGCTACAACTAAAACTTTATTTCTCCGGAGGATCAAGAGAAAACAACCTTTACATGTCCATATAGTGCTTTCGCCTTCAAGCGGATGCCATTTGGATTGTGTAATACACCGGTGATGTTTCAAATGTGTATGATGGCTATATTCACGGACATGGTGGAGGACTACCTTGAAGTTTTCATGGATGACTTCTCGGTGGTTGTGGATTCTTTTGATGATTGTCTTGTAAATTTAGATAAAGTGTTGGCAAGATGTGAAGAAACGAATTTGGTGCTCAACTAGGAGAAGTGTCATTTCATGGTAGAGGAAGGCATTGTCCTTGGCCACAATGTCTTAAATAATGGAATTGAAGCTAACAAGGCAAATATTGAGGTGATTTCTAAACTTCCTCCTCCAACTTCGGTGAAAGGTGTGCGGAGTTTCTTAGGCCACGTTGGGTTTCACCGGCGTTTCATCAAAGATTTCTCTAAGGTGGTGAACCCGCTGTGCAAGCTTCTAGAAAAAGATGCTATGTTTAACTTCAATGACGATTTCATGAGAGCCTTTAATTTTTAAAGTTCAAGTTGACAACCACTCCCATTATCACTGCTCCTAATGGGACTATCCCTTTTGAACTCGTGTGCGATGCTAGTGACATAGCGGTTGGGGCTGTTTTGGACCAGCGAATCAACAAAATTTTTCATCTGGTTTACTATGCTAGTAAGACCATGAATGGTTCCCAAGTCAACTATACAGTTACGGAGAAAGAGCTCTTTGCCATTGTGTTTGTAATTGAGAAGTTCCGCTCGTACTTGACGGGGAGAAAGTTATTGTTCACACTTATCATGCGGAACTTCATTATCTTATGAGCAAAAAAGATTCTAAAGCTCGGTTGATGAGATGGGTGATTTTGTTGCAAGAGTTTGATATTGACATCCAAATAGAAAGGGGAGTGAAAATCAAGTGGTGGACCACTTGTCTCGTTTTGAGGAGGAGGGGAGGCCGCATGATGGACTTGAAATCAATGAATCCTTCCCCGGTGAGCAACGCTTGGCCATTTCAATGAAAGAGGTGTCATGGGTAGCGCATCTAGAAAATTTCCTTGTGTGTGAAATCATCCCAAATGATATCTCTTCTAACAAAAGAAAGAAGCTCAAACGGGATCGTTACGATTATTATTGGGATGAACCATACCTTTTTCGTATTTGTACGGATGGGTTGATTAGAGGATGTGTACCGAAAGAAGAGAAATGTGAGATTCTTGGGGCTTGTCATTCTTCGCCATATGGTGGTCACCATGGTGGGACAAGAACGGCGTCCAAAGTGCTAAGTTGCGGTTTCTATTGGTCCACTCTTTACAAGGATGCAAGTGATGTAGTGAAAAGATGTAATGAATTCCAACGGGCCAGTGGAATCTCAAAGAAGAATGAAATGCCTCTCACTACCATTTTGGAGATTGATATCTTTGATGTGTGAGGTATTGACTTCGTGGGTCCTTTTGTGAGTTCTTTTTGAAACACCTACATCTTGGTCGTATTTGATTATGTGTCTAAATGGGTTAAGGCCAATGCTCTACCCAGCAATGAAGCAAAAAGTGTGGTGGTGTTCTTGAAGAAGAATATTTTCACAAGGTTTGGTATTCCGTGGCTATAATAAGCGATGGGGGCGTATTTTTGCAACAAGGATTTTGAAACTTTACTTAGCAAGTATGGTGTTACTCATAAAGTTACGACTCCCTATCATCCACAAGCTAACAGTCAAGTGGAAGTCTCCAACCGGGATATAAAGAGTATTTTGTCCAAAACAGTGAATGTTAACCAGACGGATTGGTCCAAGAATCTTGATGATGCATTATGGGCTTATCTGACGGCTTTCAAAACACCTATCAGAATGTCTCCATACCGGTTGGTGTTCGTAAAAGCTTATCATCTTCTGGTGGAACTTGAGCACAAAGCCATGTGGTCTCTAAAGAAGTTGTATCTTGATTGGGATGTAGCCGCGAACTTGAGGGTTGCACATTTGAATGAATTGGAAGAGTTCTGGTACCATGCTTATGAAAGTTTGTCCTTGTACAAAGAAATGATAAAACATCTTCATGAGAAATATATTTGGAACAAATAGTTCAAGGTGACCGATCTTGTATTTTTGGTCAACTCACGGTTGAGGATGTTTGAGTCAAAGCTAAAGTCTAAATGGAGTGGTCCCTTTGAAATTGTGGGTGTGATGCCCTTTGGTGCATTGGATTTGAAGAACAAAAACAATGAGGTATTCCGAGTCAATAGTCACTGGGTGAAGCACTATTTTGGGAAAATTTGGTGATGGCCACGTCGTAGCGATGATTCATTTCAACTAATGGTATTATGCATCGTGCCGCGACGTTAAATTTGGAGCTTCTTGGGAGGCAACCCATATTTCTTTTCTTTTCTTCTTTTGTAGTTAGGTGTTATTTTTGTGCTAACTTGATTTGAGATATTCTACAGGTATGAGTGTTCCTTACATGAATGGTGGATAGATATATGGCTAAGTGTGAAAAATTATGCGGACCGCATATCTACGGTTGCTGCAAAAAAAAATGCTCTGCGGCCGCACAATTATCTTGCGGACTGCAGAAATGGAAGGTGAAAAAATCCAAATCTCTGAAGTTGGTCTGTCAGAAAAATGGTCGATGTGCATACACAGCAGGAAATATGCAGCCGCAACAAGGGATTTGCGGCCGCACACACAATTCTGCGGATTGCAAAACACAAGGGTGACTTAAGCCCTCAGGTAACAGAGTGCGGACCGCAATTGTAACTCTGCTACCGCACTCACTTCTCCTTCCCTTAGGCAATCGATGAGTATATATAAGAGGTCTAGGGCTACTATTACACTTTTCCCTCTCTGAGAAAAATCATAGTAAAACTTTTGAAGTTTCTTGATGATTCTACATGTGCATTCATACATCACCTTTGATCAATCTCTCATCACACTCATTCATTTGGTGTGTTTCATAATCTTGATAATCTTTTTCTTTCATTTTTTAGATTTTTAGTTAATTTTAGGCCTTTTATCAATAGAATTAAATTGTACATACATATGGGGGTAAATCTGTAGTGAGTTAACTAGTACATGTTCTAGGGGACTGGGTAAATGCAATCTCATGCTTTGGTGATGTTATCATGTCAAAATTTGCTCAAAAATTGCAAATCCTAGTTGGAAATCAACTGCGTGTCATAATTGCTTGAATTTTGCGGCCAAACGAAATTTATGCGGTCCGCAGAAGTTGAGTCTAGGGAAACTTTAGTTAAGAAGGAGTCTGCGGTCGAAACAAAAATTATGTGGACTATAGAATTGCCATTGCGGCTATAAGACAGCTAATTCACGGTCTTCGGGGAGTTTACATATTTGTGATTCAATATGCGGACCGCAGAAAACATGTTGCGGCCGCACATCCAGCAGTTTTCTGTCATCAGAGAGTTGGCATAATTTTATTATCTGATTTGCAGCCGCAATGAAAAATGTATGGACCTACAATCCTCATCTGCGGTCGCTAGAGAGAATTGTGTGGTCCTCAAGTCCCAATCTTTGGCCACAAAGAAAAATGTGCGGACCACAGATCCTCATCCTACAAGCATGACTTTACTATGACCTTCACTGTGTTTTCTTGTGTATCTCATGTATCTTATTGAACATTGATTTGCCATTAACAACTGCTTCTACTTCATACAGATAATGGTTCGATTGAGAGGCATAGGTTATACTTATAAAGGGAAGGGTGAACATTCTCGGGGTCGAGGAAAGAGTGCCTTACCCCTCGACCAACAAAGAAAAATCACAAAGAAACCTACAACCGGCAGAGGGAGAGGTACAGACCTTTCTAAGACCAGCTTTTATGTCCCATCTAGGGAAGCATCAAAGGGAAACTCAACCTCTGTACATGAGCATCCGATTGTCCAGTCAAGGCTGTCAGGGAGGTATCAACTCAGGGACGAGTCGTCCACATCTCGTAGCACTTCAAATGGCTCGGAAAGTGCTATTCAGGCTTCTAAGCCATCTACTAAACCTACCCCTGAGGCACCAGAGACTTCAGTTCAGGACATCCCCGATGATGGCAGAGGGGGAGATGCTATAGTTTTCGGCCTTGAAAGGACGAAGAAGAAAGAGATTTGGGAGGATCGGTTTGTCAGTTTGGCCGTCTTTACCAGCTTCTGTCACTGGTGGCTAGTAAGGTCGCTTACTCTTGAGCGGTAGTTTCCATATACGAATTTGGAGAAATGTAACCCGACAGTGCTGAAACAGTTCAAGGAATGATAGGGGTGGATATGGTTCACCCAGAGCATGGTGGATGCCAAAGAATATCTTGTCCAGGAATTCTACGCCAATGTGGCGCACATCAAGAAAAGGAAAAAGGTAACCAAAGTGCGTAACCTTAAAGTGAGATTTGATCAACATAATATCAACACGTACTTGGGTTTCGAAGATGTCGAGCCGATAGAATACTTAGAGAAGTATGCAATGGGAGATGCAGCTAGGCCTTGGTTAGCAGAGATTCTAGCAGCTCCTGGGCCACCACCACCATGGATCACAGTAGGGGTTTCTATTCGCATGAGCACTCTAAGATTTGAGGCAAAGGGGTGGCAAACCTTTGTATGCAGCAAACTGGACCCATGCCAGGATGAGACCTTTCTCTCGATTCCTCGGGCAGCTCTAGTTGCATCTGTCATGGTCGGGTACCCAATCAATGTGGGTGTTGTGATGTTGGACAATATCTCAGTGATTTCTCGGCAAGATGACACGTCCTACCCATATCCCAACACTATTACAGAGTATATCACGAATGCAAGGGTAGAGCCGAGGGATTATGATACAAAGGTGTGGCCGAAGAAGCCTTTCTCATGGCACTGACTTATGGATGCACGAAACCGGAAGAGAAAAGGTCAACCGACTACCACTACAGGCCAGTCTGATGAGCCCGTTGTGGTAGTTGCGGAGGTTGTTGATGTCCCATCTACTTCGACCGAGCCTTCCTCTAGTTCCACAGCTATGCCTCAGCCATCACCTTCAGTTCCTACTACAGTTCCTGTCACAGGCTCCACCTCAGCTTTGAAGCCGATGCCCATGCCTACCGCTCCACTTTCTGGGCTACGAGTGTTTCAGATATTGGCGAGCCTCAACAAGTGGAAGTTGACAGCCACTATAAAGCTATCTCACTTATCCAGTATTGTTACAGCACAGTCTTCTATTCATGCACCTTATATGCCCCCGTCATTTTAAGAGACATTGAAGAAGCTCCTGGGGCACCAGAACACCATCATGGCTACCTTGGTACAACACAGGTCAATGATCGAAGAGCTGGGAAAAGAAGTGAAGAAGATGAGAAAGTCCCAAGACCGTAAGAAGTCAGTGGACAAGCTCCGAAGGCAGGTGACCAAGCTTGCAGTAGCCGGAGATATCCCTTTTGATATGTTGATCGACCCACGCATTTCAGACCCAGATCCTGCAGCACCATCAGCGTCGGTGGCACCAGGTGGTCAGTCTGAGAAGCCAGATTATGCTGTCGACACTGCCGAGGCAGTACGCCAAATGTTTACCGACCCAGTCACTCCCAGAGTTGAGGATGATGAGATCTAGTTGGATGAGACTGAGGGCGGTGAAATTTCTATGGACACAAAGATGTCCAAGGAGCCATAGAGAGTTTTATTCACTTTTTCCCCTCTTTTACTCTTATTTTTCTAAGCATTGGGGACAATGTTTATTTTTATTTAGGGAGTGGAGTTTATTTTGATGACGTTTGATACACTTTGAGACATTTGGCCTGTAATAACTTTATATTATTTTGTTTATTTTTCCTATTCCATATATATTCTATCTTTTTCTCTCATTATGTATATTCAGTAGTTTTTTGTTTGTTAGCTTCTTTATTTTTTTTCCGTTATTAGTTCTTAGTTTGAGTTAGTAGCTTCTTTGTTTGTTTTAGTAGCTTCTTTTTATTTTTTAGTAGATAATAAGCCTTTAGTTTTCTTAATGTCACGGTTTTTTCCAAAGGTAGTTTATGTGTAAACCGTGTGACTCTTTCCAACGATGGAAGGCGTGACAACCTTCTTAAGGGACTGAGTTTGTTTTTGGTATTTAGGTAATAATATTAGTAGTAATGAGATAAAAGGACATAATTAAGTCATGTTCAAAGAGTCACACATGCCTCATTTGGTATCAACACACTAAACTACGTGCTTATGGTTAGAAATAAGGTTTTTAAGAGAAATAACTCTAGTTAGTGACTTTGTGACTCTGTTGTTGACTTAGGCAATCATCGAGTGATTTAATCGAACCATAGTAAATTTCAATCTTGAATGTGCTCGTTGTGGGCCCTCGACTCTATCCTCTTTAACAATCCAGTTGCATGATAGGTGAGATGCTCTGTTGCTAGTCCAAGTACCTGTGCGAAAGGCCTAGTTTGCCTCGAATGTGTTTGAAGGTGAAATCCTATGTTTTGCTTGGCTTGAGATATAATTGTAGGCTTTCCTTGGCCCGTTTGAATTTTCTATTGCCTACCATTGTTGTTATCCCTAGTCGGCCCATTGATGGTACTCTATAATTGTATTTTTTGGCCATTAATTGCACTCTAATTGACTGTACTTTACTTGTTTTGAGCTTTAAATCGTATTATTTTGCATTGAGTGTGTGTTTTATTATTTGTAGGAGCGACTCCAAATTACGATGACGTTTTAGAGCTAATTCGAGCTATGCTGGAGCTTTGAAGTCTGAGTAAAACCATGGATTTAGTTGGGATAGTAATCGAGATCAAAAGAGAATAATGAACTTAACGAAGAGAAGCGAAGAATGAAGCAGGAAGCCACCCAGGTGAGCGAGCGCACACTGAGTGTGCAAGGGGAGCAGAACACTGTCCAAAGTGCGCGACCATATGCGTGATCACCTGCCCAGGTGCGCGGCCATGCACGTCCAGTCCAGAAATTTCCCAAGCCTAATTTTGTAATTTGGAGGTGACTCCTCTTGACCTATATGAAGCCCTGCTCATCCAAAAAAGGGAATCTTGGATTTTGAGAGCGACTTTTGGGAGAGAAGAAGGAAGGAAATAACGAAAACACAAAATACTTGATCCAATTCATTCAATACGGAAGTTTGTTTGAATTTGGGAATTGTAACGTCTTCTTGTTCTTATAATACTCTCGTGATGAATACTTTTTCCATTCTACAGTAATCTTGCTTAGGGTTATTGACGAATGTTGTGAATTGTCTATTGTTTTGGATTTTACTCTATGTTAATTGCCGAATTTATTGAATGAGTTATTAATTGAATCGCAAGGCTTATTTTGGTTTTACTTTAATCGAAAGAGAAGTGTTGTTGAGATTTGCATTGTGTCGTATCGTTTAGGTTGATTTTACGCCTCTTTTAGGTAATTGAAAGAGCTTAGAGAATTATCAATTAACCTAGTTATAAGAATAATCTAGAGGTGTTCTTCGAAAGATCATTCATTCATTGTATTGAAATCGAAGGAGTCAATAGAAGTTAAGAATGAACTTAACCCAGAGTTACCCGGGACAATAGTTGATCATATATCTTGTCACAACCCTTACTTCTCAACCTGATATAAAATTGTTGCTCCTTAATCATTAAAGTGCCATTAGTTTCTTAAAATAGATAATCTTAGTTTTATTTGTAATCAATAATAACATCAATCAAAGGTTTATTATCCTGGATTGTGTTGAGTTGAAGATTTATTAGAACAATATTTAAACCAATCCCTGTGGAGAAGATTTAATATTATACTATCTTTGACTAGAGAGACTAATTTTTTTACACCGGTTTTACGCTCGTCGCCCATTTGAGCCTCGAGCCTTTCTCGTGTGATAACCATGTTACAAGCCTTTACTCGTTTTGTGGTGACCCTCTCTTGGCACACGAGCATTCCTTAACACTCTTGTGAAACAAAGGCTAAAAACGTAAGTTTTGGGGAGAGTTGAGGAACTTGAAGAGCTATCAAGGCACAAAAAGAGGAAAAATGATGAGAAGGAAAGTCAAGAAAAGAAAATAACAAATAGAAAAATGCAAAAAAAAAAAAAGTGAACAAGTGGACGAGTTGAAGGGATTCAAGGAGAGGTAATGATCCCAAACATGGACAAATAAAAGAGGGAGAAAATGAATGTCATGATCAAGAAAGATTGATGTTAAGTCTCTCTAGTTCCCCAAGGAAAAGAAAGTGTCTCAAAGAATTGACTAAGTGTGAGCCGAGAATAAAAAAAATGGAGTGCTTAAGGAAAGGTGAATCCACTCAACCATATTGTGTCCATCCCTAATCCAAAAGCCTTCATTACATCCCGGAAGAAGTCCTACCTGATTTCAAGCCGAGTGAGCTTACATTAGTGGCAATCTACATGAGGGGCAAACCTATGGTACTTGAAGTCGTACTTGCGACATTCTCTTGGGAGAGATGAGTGAACATTTCATGAATATTGAGTGCTATAATTCTTAAGTGAGCTAGGCAAACGGATAGTAGAGGAGGAAGAGTTTGGAATTCACAATGACCTACATGATAGAGCGAGAGTCCTTGATGAGTAAAGTCAACTCTTGATGCTCGAGTGCCACATTAGAACTATATGTGCATGAATGTTTAACTAGTCTCCTTTTGATAATACATGAGTAGTGTGGATAATTGTTGTTCCCAACAGATGTATGGATGACTCACCTTTAACTTGTTGAAATAACCCTTAACTTTTGGAGGTGGGAACTAAATTGTTTGCTTGAGGAAAAGCAAAGACTTAATTTTGAGAGAGTTAATAAGTGGGGATTTTGACTACTTATTAGCGCTTTTTTAGCTTTTGTTTTAGTCTAAAAGCATTGAATTGTGTTCCCCAAACTAATGACATTATGCAAAATTGCAAGAATGCTAGAAGTTGGACTCCCCTGATGAAATCCGACTAAAAAAGGAGTAGTCTAAACTCAAGGCAATAAATGGCACAGAAGCATGCAATGTGCAGTCCGCAGAATTCCATCTGCGACCGCAATAAAAGAAGGAAAATCTGCAAACAATTGTGCTAATTGCGGGCCGCAAATGAATTATGCGGCCGCAAAAAATGGACTTAAGGTCAAGATCAGAAAGATGGCAAAAAGACCAAGTCCAGAGCTTCAGTGAATTGCAGACCGCACAAGATTTGTGCGGCCGCAGAAGATTGTCTTGCGGCCACAATCATACTATTGTAGAAAACATAAGAGTGCCTTGCGGCCGTAGTTCTAAATCTGCAGACCGCAGAAATGTCGCCTCACAGCCGCAGTTCAAAATTGTGCGGCTGCAGAATCCCAGCTCCTGCCAGATGAAGAAGTTTGTTGACCGCACATGGAATTGTGTGGCCGCAGAACCTCCTGAGGGGTATTTTTGTCCGAGATTTTCAGCCTTGTATAAATAGACGAGTTTCACAAAATTAGGTCAAGTTTGAACCTCGGCTATTACTGTAGCTATTTTTCTTTGCCTCTTTTGGAAATTTATTTTATTTTGGTGTATTTTACAATAGATTTTATCATTTTAAACTTACATTATGAGTTAATTAGTCTTTCTTATTCTTTTTCTTCAAACCCAAGTATGAGTAGCGAGATATTTACTAGGGTTGTGACCCAACCCTAGTGTGTAAACCTAATGGGTATCTAATTTAGTGCATGTTTATGATTTGGAGTTTATTATTTAGCCTAGTTCATGATTTAATTTGAGGAATTAATGATTGTAAACATTAGTTCATACCTATTTGACTTGGTCTCTACTTGAGAAAGAGAAACTTAGTCTAGGAAAGCTTGGCTAACAAGGAATTGGGTCAATCGAGAGATTGATTAACCCAATTAAAAGGTTCAACTTAGAGATAGTAATAACCCGATTTGAGATTTTATCAACTATTTTATGGGATACCCATTTGGTCTTGATAAAGCCAAATTAGGAAAAACCACTCTCTAACCGAGAGGTGTTGAGTAGGTAATTTAGAGTTGATAGCTATAATACTCCCCGATCAACAAAATAAGCATTAAGGTCTTTATCCCATTAGGCAAACACCTAGGTAATGGTCACAGCCCTAGGCTTTTTATCAATTTGAAAAACATCAAAAATAATTATCTCTAGTCTTTTCTCTTTATTTTGCAATCATAGAGTAAAATTAGACACAGAAAACAAACCCTTGTGTGGAAGTGCAAATCTATATAATTCAATCCCCTTAACTCTCATCTTAGTTCCCTGTGGATTCGACCACGACTCTTAGTTGAGTTTGTATAATTTCAAATGACCATATCATACCTCTTTAGAGGTGTGCACTTGGACACGATCAAGCCTAACCATAATAATAGGTTGAACTTCCCCAACTGATAGAATAATCAGAACTCCTGGAGTTTGAAACATAGTAGTGGCATGTTCTTGAGTATGAGTAGCTGAGGTCTGAAATATAACTAACGCGATGTAGGCTTCACAAACGTGGTGGTTATTGGCCACTGGTCTTCGCAAACGTGGGAGTCCCTTCGCGAACACGAAGAATTTCTCCCAAGTATAAATAGAGTTGAAAATCGGGATTTGGCCACTTTTTACTATTTTTGGGACTTAGATCACGGATTGAGGAAATATTTTAGAGTATTTTCATCCAAAATTCACATGCTAGTAATTTAACTTAATTTTAATTTTTTCTATGATTTTTCAGAGATTTTTATCCTTAAATCTAGGTTTTTAAAGTGTATATATTGTGGTCATAGGGTAAACCTCAAGAGAGTTAATTTTGGGGATTTGGAGATTTTGATACAAATCACATATTTGGACTCAGAAAAGAATGAGTCATCGAGAATTGGTCTTAATTTCAGATTTTGGCCATGTGGGCTCGGGTTAAATTTTTATTTACATTTCCAAATATAATAAATATTGAATTTTATTAATACTAGGATGGTTTCTAAAGGTTTTTTTGACTTATTTTAGTATTAACTGACTAGATTCGAGTTATTTAGAGGCTTGTGTTAAGCAAAAAGCAGTATTGGAGAGTTGGTTTATTTTGGAAAGATGTAAGTGTCTTGGTTAACCTTGATTTGAGAAAATTAGATTATAATTGGGTCTATTTGCTACATGATATATGTGTTGGGGGAAGCGTATATGCATGGTAATGAGAGTATATGTAAGGTTAAAGCATGCAGGTATAATTACTCTATTTCATGTCTTGTTTGCTTCATATGTAATATACTTTTATGCTTTGATACTTCGAGAAACTACTTGGTTGTTCTCATACATGCTAGTAGGTATGTTTAAAGCTTTGTTGGGACATAAGACATTATGGTTCTTCAGATGTTTGTTTGTTTAACAGTGCAAAGGTTGTGAATTTTTCTTACGTGGCATATCATGCTTAATCACTCTTCTTGATACTATTTATACTTTCTACCTTGCTTGGTACTATTTTATATATTCTTGGTGAGGAAGTGTGACTTCTCGAAGGGTGATTCTGTGCTTGTGAAAAAGAGTGATTATGCACGAAGGGTGTTTCCATGATATTATTACTATTGCACAAAAGGTGTCTATATTTGCTTCGTGAAATGAGAGGTATTGTCGTGCTATTTGATAGGATATCTTTTCCTCTTTGCTTTTATTATACGGATTTGTGGACTTGGTGACGAGCTTGAAACACACACTAAAAATTATGGTCGCTAGTCGAATATAGTAAAGAAAATTATCGTATCCACATGAATAAGAGTAAACAGTATTTTTGTAATTTGTAGCTAGATTGGTATTCAAGATTATCAACAATTGAGATGTATGTGATTAAAACTAAAATTAATTAAGAGTCTAATTCATTATCTAATGACAACCAACGCAAATATTAAGCAAGGGAAGTTATCAATTGGGAGAAGATAGGGTTGATAGGATAGGTGTAAGACAAATGTTTGGGATTTAACTCTAGATAATTCACTTCTAATGTTCAAATGAGACTCTCGAATTCACTTGGTTATTAGTTCAATTGATTAGTAGGAACTCATCTCTCGATTATGTCTCAACCTCACGATATGAACCAGTTTTAAGCATGTGAAGATATGCAAGAATTCGTAGTGGATGTCTTTAAGAGAACCTCTCTCGATTTTCCTCCTAACTAAGTTTAATCACAATTCAACTAGCCTGTTCCGATTACTAAGAAGAATTAATGACTTCAACCAACAAAATATAATGCAACAATATCATAAGTTAATTCCTCTCTAGATTACACAAACAAGTGAATAAAGATGCAACAGTTAAAACATCCAAAACAATTCAATACATAAAACTAGAGTTAATTATCCACAAACATGAATCACTACACCAAATACATCAAACCTTAAAGAGAACTACTCCATGGATATAGAGTAATTCATCCTAACAATGTTTAAGTTAAACGAAAAAATAAAACAATCCAAAACCTTGTCGTGAGTGATGAATGATGAAATTCTTGACCTTTTGCTTCTCCACCTTCTCCTTGGCTTCCTTAGGTCTAAGATGTGTCAAAAGTCCCAAAAATACCGTTTTTCCATGTATATATACCAAGTAGGGTTGGGCCTAAACACATACACATTTTCCTACGCAAAATAGGACACTTTTACGGAGTTGTACGTGCACGGACGCGCACCTGGAAGTGTGCCCACGCACTTTTCACACTGTTTTGCCCCATATGCGCGGTCAGTGTGCGGTCGCGCACTTGACGCGCATTTTTCACCTTGTTCTGTTGGCAATTTGAAAAGACGTAAAATATGAAAGTTGTATCCCATGGAATTATATTTTGAATAATATATTCTGGAGCTCAAAAGGTGTTCCGAGCAAAAAAGTTATGTGCATTTTAATGGAAACTGCACAGTATGCCTGCTCGATTCTTTGTTCATTCTAAACTATCATCGGTTTATCCCTGAACATGATCTCGGCTCAATTCCTTGGGATTTTTATCAGACTACAAAGCTCTAATAACTTGATTTCATTCCATAATATCTACATAGCTCAGAATCACTCCTACAAGGCATAAAACACACAATTAGTGCAAAATTCTAGCAATTAAAGCCCAATCTCAACTAAAGTGCAGTAAAATGGAATGTAATAATCGATTAAAACATGAGATTATATCCTAATATCAACACCCCACACTTAAACCGTTGCTCATCCTCGAGCAATCAAACCACACTTTATATAGGCATAACCTACTAGGAAACTCTCCTAATTCATCACACCAAAAATATTTAAAATAGACTAAGCCCAATAGTGTAACATCTTAACATCAAGAATTGACTCATAAGTACCATGCATTATTCACAACTCACTCACTTACTCTAACACAAAGGTCAATGACATTACCTTTCCTTCAGGAATCATGTGCCCTCACACAACAAAAGGGAGTAGTTTCACACACCATAGAATTTAGAACAATCAAGAACTCAAGATAGAAAGAATTCACCCATTCTCAGAAACAACATTCATATGTCACAAAAGATGAACCATAAGCTTTCCTGTAGTGTACAACTCTACTAATTGAGCTCATTCAGTCAAGAATCAAGTAGGACTTTTAACTGGTTGTAATGTTGGTTGCGGGACGGGTAGGATACATTTAGATATAAGAGTGACTACACCTCCGTAAGAACTTTAATACATACCCTTTAACATCAAAAACCCCACACTTATGTCAAACCATACTCCACCTTGACATCAACATGCATTAACCCACCAAATTATTTAAGTATCATAACATCAAGAGTTACCACTTATCAATGAATCTCGTTCATAATAATACAACTATTTTTTTATTTTCTTTTTCAATTCAAGTGGCTCTTACTTTTCAGCAAAAAAAGTGCACATTTCTCCTTATTTCATTAGTTCCACTCAAAAGCCATACCAACCACCCCACACTTCAACTTTTACAAAGTTCATACAATTTCAAGTGCTCACGAGAGGTAAATGGTCCAAATAGATGGTCGATTCAAACAATTGGATAAGGCTTGTAATGTGGTTACCAAAAAAATAAGATTATAGTCTCAAAGGGGTTATAAGATACATAACAAGTTGGTGGGTAAAACATATAATTGGCTCAACAAAGAAATACCTATATCACTTCCAAGACTGACTAAACTACTATTTCTCTTTGCAAACACACGGGCAAAGTTCTAGACATCAAATGCAATGCGTAAAATAGTAAAAAACCTCACACCCACATGGCACATAACTCACTCAAGATTGGACTATCAAGACACTCTAGTCAAAGCAGTTAAGCAACGTTAAGATCATACAATCTAAGGTACTTACACAAGAGTCAAAAACTGAGTCTAAGTGTTACAACTAAAGCACTTACTATTCCCAAGGCATAACAAAGTCAGAGGCATTGCTTTCATTTCAAACCATAGCACAAGGTTTCCTACTTCTAACAAAAATAAAAACTAACTACACCCGGTTCAAATAAAAACCTCGGAAAAAAACCGCGACACAAAGAAATACCTAGGGAAAATTGATACACTGCCTACAAAAGAAAATCTTTTTTTTTTTTTGTCTTTTTCCTTCAACTTTAACTCCTCAAGAAACCCATCGAATGATATCCATCGTCGGGAAAATTCAAAAAAATTTAAAATTTGATTTTTTAAAATAAAATTGCTCTATCTCTACTACTCAAACTAACAAAAGAACACTAAAACTAATATACATACATACATATATACAACATATCCCACACCCCACAATTTAAGTTGTGGCATGTCTCCATGACACATAATTAAAAAGCATAAGGTAAAGAAAACTTCCCTGAATTTTCTTCTTTTCCGAGAACTTATGAACTCCACCCCTAATTTTGAATTCATTCCTCGTTTTCGCTCCTTGAGATTTTTTATGGAGCTCATTGAGCCTAATTCTTTTAGGGATACTTGCAAGACCCGCTTTTTTCTTTCTTTCTTGTCCTCATCTTGAGCAGTGAATTGCTCGTTCATTATGATCCTTAACTTTTTTATGTATTCTTTCATAGGATCAATACATACACATTCCTGTAAATCCACATGATCAAGGTTAGAATAAGAAAAAAAGAACGAAGGTCAAGTGAATATTCCTTTGGTATGTCTAAGACTATTTGTTTCTCATTCTCTTCTACCAAATATTGCAAATGTGGAAAGGTGGATAGGGGTTTGAACTCTTCTTCTGTTGCTTCACACTCAACCACAGCCTTATTTTCAATCATCTCAGTTGAATCAGAGTCATCTTGAACAGTGAAAAGATCTCTATATGGATGCCCATCCTCTTGGGTAGGCTCATTCTCACAAGGTATCTCTTCCATATATTCACCATCGCAATGCAATGAGCTTTCTGAAAGTGTAGTTATTATTTGATTTTCTTGCATTGTTAGGTTGTTCATAGCTTCATCATCTTGTGTAAATCTCTCTACCGTCTTATTTATGAACTTATACACAAGCTCTTCCAAACTACCATTCTCCCCTTGAAGTGGTTGTCTCACTTCGCTTTCATTCCAATCACAATAAGGGTATCCATCCCAACCATAGTCAAGTGCCCATATAAATCCCCATACCTGTACAGACTAGAAACAGAGTGAGCTTGTTCAAAATATGAACCATAGGAGGAATACATACCTGCTTGACAGTCAATCCATAGATGATTTCCGCTGCATTTAAAACACATAGCAGACCGCTAATAATATTCAGCTGCTAACTCTTCAACCGTTTTCTTAGGTTGGTTGCACTCCATCTTCACAGCATTTAGAGTTCAATATCTACAGTATCTTCTAGAACTTATTAGTAACTACAGAACAAATCTTGAAAACAAGTTAACTAATAACGAAAATAAAATCGAAAGGGAAAAAGAAAAGAAAAAAAACTAAAATCTAATTCCTGAATTAGCACCACAAACTATTTCAAACATTGTTGATTGCCAATCCCCGGCAACGACGCCAAAATTTGATGAGCTTGAAACACACACTAAAATTATGCTCGCTAGTCAAATATGGTATAGAAAATTATCGTATCCACAAGGATTGGAGTAAACACTATTTTTGTAGTTTGTATCTAGATTGCTATCTAAGATAATCAACAATTGAGGTGTATGTGATTTAAAACTAAAATTAACTAAGAGTCTAAACTATAGGCTAATGACAATCAACACAAGTATTAAGCAAGGGAAGTTATCAATTGGGAGAAAATAGGGTTGATAGGATAGGCGTAAGACAAATATTTGGGATCTAACTCTAGATAATTCACTTCTAATGTTCAATTGAGTCTCTCGAATTAACTTAGTTATTAGTTCAATTGATTAGTAGGAACTCCTCTCTCGATTAAGTCTCAACCTCATGATATGAACCAGTTTTAAGCACGTGAAGATATGCAAGAATTAGTAGTGGATTGGTCTTTAGGAGAACCTCTCTCGATTATCCTCCTAACTAAGTTTAATCACAATTCAACTAGCCTCTTCCGATTACTAAGAAGAATTAATGACTTCAACCAACAAAATATAATGAGAAAATATCACAAGGTAATTCCTTTCTCAATTACATGAATAAGTGAATAAAGATGCAACAGTTAAAACGTCCAAAACAATTCAATAAATAAAACTAGAGTTAATTATCCACAAACAGGAATCAATACACCAAATCCATCAAACCCTAAAGAGAACTACTTCATGGATATTGAGTAATTCATCATAACAATGTTTAATTTAAATAAAAACATAAAACAATCAAAACCCTTGTCGTGAGTGAGGATTGAATGATGAAATCCTTGAGCTTTTGCTTCTGCACCTCCTCCTTTGCTTCCTTAAGTCTAAGATGTGTCAAAAGTCCCAAAAATACCCTTTTTCCATGTATATATACCATTTAGGGTCGGGCCCAAACAAATACACCTTCTCCTACGCGAAATAAGACACTTTTCGGGGTTGTACGTGCGCGTCTGCGCAGCTGGAAGTGTGCCCGTCCACTTTTCACACTGTTCTGCCCCATATACGCGGTCAGTGCGAGGCTGTGCACGTCAAAGATGAAAGTTTTAGCCCTTTCAATTAGATTTTCAACAATATATTGTGGAACCCAAACGGAAGTCTGAGCGAAATGTTATGTGCATTTTACTGGAAACTGCACAGTATGCCTGCTCGATTCTTCAGTCTGTTGATCCCCGAACACGATCCCTACTTAATTCCTTGGGATTTTACTAAGACTTCAAAGCTCAAAATCATTTGAATTCATTCCATAATATCTACATAGCTCGAAATAACTCCTACAAGGCATAAAACACACAATTAGTGCACAGCACTAGCGCTTAAAACTCAAACTCAACTAAAGTGCAATAAATTGGAACGTAATAATCGATTAAAACATGAGATTATATCCTACCATCACTTGGCTACATTATTTCATGGTTATCGTTTCATTCTCTTGGATTTGAGATGTTATGAAAGGTCTGGTTGTGTTACTTTAGAAAATATGGTTGTTATTTCCCTTGGTTGATTATTTCACTATTCCTCGTACTTCTTCTTACTATTTCTTTTGTCGCCTCAGTTGTTGTTTTTCCTTTTTATTAATTTTTAAGGTTTATATAGTATATGTCTCGTCTTAGCCTCGTCACTACCTCGTGTGAATTAGGCTCGGCACTTACTGAATATATTGGATCAGTTGTGCTCATACTGCACTTCAGTACTTCTTGTGCAGATTCTACCTATGGTCTTAGCGGTGTTCCGAGGGTGACTAACTTGGACGTCTAGGAGACTCGAGGTAGTGTTGCATTCCCGTTCGCAAATTCTGAAGTCACCTTCCCTATCCTTGTAGCTATTTGTTGTATCAAGCAGTGTTGTTCTTCATTTCAGACTCTATATTTAGTACTCCTTAAATGCTCATGTACTTAATGACAGCAAGTCTTGGGAGGTCATTAGACAATTGCATTGCTTTAGACTTTTTATGTAATTTCTAAATTTTACATTTATTTATAATATTACGTGGTATAATGTTAGTTTTGTATCCTTATTATTGTTAGGTGTTAGCTCACGTAGCAAGTAGTGTTAGACACCATCACGACTCCTTGGTTGAGATTTCGTGTCGTGACATAGAAAGAATTTGATATTCTACTCAATTAAAAATCACACCAAGTTCTTGTTTGCATCTGGACCACAGGAATCTATATTATGCAACTACGAATACATTCATTAGTATTAACACCTATCTTTCTTCTTGCCTAATTTTCAAGCTATTCAACAAGCAATCAGGCAGCAATGCCGGAGCAGTGGTTTCATTTGCAAAAATGCCATGAGAGTGGCTAAGATGCCACAAAAGAATTACAAATACCAAATAAACATAGCTTGTATGCATCAGGGCAAAAATTTTTGAAAAGCCCCCAACATCAATAAAAGTATTTGACTTTCTAGCCAAAAGAAGTCTCATAAATCCTCACTAATCAACATGTTTCCTCTACACAATTGATCAAACCAACGCCATTACAGGGAAAAGAAAAAATAATAAAATTGAATTGACAAGCTATACATCTGGTTAACCGTGTCACGATGCCATTCTTGTTACCACTGGAAGAGGGTAAAACCAAAACAGCTGAGAGCCTTCTTGAGCAATAAAATTGCTACACTGGAATAACATCAATCTTTGAACTGTCCTCACATCTCAATACAATGCCCTCCAGACTGGCTGGAAGAATGCATTTAGCCCACTGACATCCCGTTGAAAATGGCTCTGAAGGAGGAACAATCATCAAAACGTTATCGTTCCGCTGGACAACTCCCATTACACTGACGGTGCTACCTTCTTTTATATACCTGAACATAGATGTGGTAGAGGAAGCAGGGATAAAAAAGCTAATAAATACATTCACCAATAATGCAAATCAATAAAACTGTAGAGGGTAGAGCCTGCATCTAGATATGATTGAGCATGTTGCCTCTCAATAATCAAAGAAGTATGCAAGCAGAAGAAATATTCAAGTTTCTTTGAAATTGAGTTAAATACCCTTCTTTCAATCGCATTATTCGGTCATCACTGGATAGATTTCTCTCCGCCAGCCATCTAACAAAGTGGGGTGACATGTCCCTGTTTGATTGATCGATATCTACAATAATAGACTCTTCAACATAGGGGGTTACTCTAGCACCATATCCAGTTTTGACCAAAGCCCTTAATCCAGACTGGAAATCGGAGATATAGAAATCAGTGACATGCCGCTGCAAAGACAAAGAAAGCATTCAGTTTTCTGTAAAATTTGTTTCAATGAACTACACAGCATATAGATGAACATTATATGCTAACAATAAATAAAGTGAAGGAGAAGGGCAGGATGGAAACGACCAACAAGGGAAGGAGGTCCAAATGAACTTACAATGACATCACATAACAGTACCAAACAAACAAGGAATTCAAACTTCTCTAAATATCTCCATATGAACTCACTGGTATGACATATTTTGCAACCTTAGAAGTCTTTAGAACACTTCAAGATATCAATAATTTGCTAGAACATGGAAACATATAAGCCTCATTTTGTCCCTTTGTCTAGAACTTTTCCATTGTTTAGTTGGAGCAGTGCTTTGAAGCAGGTTTGATTGATTTACTTCCAAATGTAGATAAAGTTTCTTTTCTATGCTAAGCTGAAGTTCAATGTTTTTTACATTATATCATGGTGATAAGTTAATTTGTGGTACGCTAGGAAGATATCCAGTCAAAAGAGCATCGGAATTCCTACTTCTCCCTTGAAACAAGAATTAGATACTTCCCTAAAAGTTGGAGTCTTCTTCCTATTGACTGATTCACTTTTCATGTTTTCTGATCTAATACGACTTATCTCGAAGGACTAGATTTTACAACTTTATGTAGGAGGTTATTTGGAAGATTCCTTGAGTTTCCTTTATCCATATTATTTTTCTTTCCTTATTCAGATTGTATTTCACCACATTTCATAAAACTCTCTCATTTAGACCAAGGAAAACTCTCTTATTTAAATCAAGGAACTCCCATCGTTGAAAACTCATAAAACAGTGCAACACGCTTACAACTCCAGATTAGCCATTCTTCGTTGATATTTTTTATTTTCTCAATGCTAAGCTTTTGACTTAATGTCTAGCTCCTGAAGTTAGAGACCTGAAGATCTCTATCTTTAAAGTTCTTCCATGCAAAAAGAAGAGAACATGATACGAATAATCCTTGAACACGTTCTTGTTTTCAATATTTCTTTTGGGGAAAAACCGCCTGCTCCCCAGCACTTGCTTTGTACAATGCTTGGGCCATGAAACACAAAAAAAGCAAATAGAAAAAATTAAGCTATTTTCATATAGCAATTATTTAGTTTCCATCATCATGGGCCACCAATGCGAGGAGGAATGCACAGTAACATTGGTTCTTTCAAAATGAACAAAAGGGCTTATACGATCTTTCCTCACCTCCATTGCACGAAGCCCCCAAGAAAACCGGCGATGTTCTGCGTTAGCAGTTTTTGAACCCCACCTTCGGTACTCATATAAGCTTGTGACTGTATAAACACATCTAGGAACCTTCTGAAATGAGGATTCAAGAGGAACATTTCCACAGGTAACAACCTGCAAAATCAGAGAACCAGGATAGGATATCCAAAATGTGCTCAGAATCCAACAAGGACAACATAAAAATTTGTAAAATATAAGCTTAACAATATCTATGAAATCCAAGCAAGTTACTCATATAACTGTAGGGAGAGTATTTTAAGCTCTCAAGAAGACAAGTTAAACAGAAAAAGAAGTTTTAAAAGGACAATTTTACATAAGTTAGAACAATAAAGAATCCATTTTCCAATTAACATTCTCCTCAGCAGCCAGTAGAATACAGTTGTAGAATGCAGAATAATCATCTATAGTATTGCAGCCCATGTCAGAAGTACCTAAAAGAGAATATTAAAAAATTTGGTTATTTCAATTGCAACTCTCCATTACACAAAGGATACCTTATAATTAAAATCCCCGGATCCCCAATAACAGAGTTTTTCATATTTTCAACATTATTCTTTTTGCAAAGCAATTGAAAGAATTTGTTTCACCAAAACATAATAAAAACAAAAGTGAATATAGAACTTTTAATCATCATTAGCAGTTTCATAAACAGAATAGAAACCATGATACTCCAATGATAACATATTTTCATAATCCAACATGAAAGCCTCTATTAAAGGCAGAAACTAAACCAAGAGTTAAATAATCCATTAATAGAAAACTAACAGTAATACCCCACTTACCATCACTACTTACCATGTTCACGTCTCACCTGACTTTAGTAAAGGGAGGATAACTTTGACAAACTGAGAAATGTAGGAGCAATTTGAACAAGAGAACAAGATAGAAAGAGCGGTAAACGAAGTACACAAAGGTTTCGGGCAAAGACAATACATACCCCAGAAACTTTAACAAATTGGCCATCTTTTGCAGTTCTAAGCTCAGCATCTGGGTACTGAGAAATAAAACCAATGATAGCTTTTCTTCCATAACAAGTATTCCACGTGAACACCATGCTGACTACAGCAAAAAGGACAATAACAACTACGAGGAGAATGGGATTGCGGACAGCACCAAGGATAAAGCCACCAGCGATAAATCCCATCACAAATAAAAGAATGATGGACCAAAATATTGTCTTCGGGAAGCTCTTGCGGAAGGAATATTCTTCACCTTGGTTAATGCGAGTAACAGCTTGGTTATTAACTATAGCAGAATGCTGCAATTTGATAGACCCTGTTGAATCCAAAGGACCTGACACTTTTCGAGGAGCTCCAGCAGAGTTTAGAGGACCAGATGTAATGAGGCCTGTGGTAGGGAGAACTGGGGGGATAGGTCCAGAATTTTGGCGAGACGAAACAGTACCTACACCACCTTGAGGACCAGAGGACTTCTTCATAGGCTCCCCATGTTTATTTAAAGGCCCAGAATTAGTCTTCTTCATAGAAACAGATCCAGTACCTCCAGCAGAAGTCATACGATTGACAGAATTCAGTTGACCTGAATGAGAAGTAGCGCCACCAAAGGATCCAGTTCTCAACGGGGCATTGTTGATAGGTCCAGATTTCCGTGATCTCGAGCCATCCGTTGTTGGGATAACAAACATTTTTCCAAGTTCTCCAGACTTTTTGATATCCCCGCCTGTATAAGGCATGGCAACTGAGCTCATAGTTGGAGTCCTTTCTTTTGGCTGCTCAGGCCGGCCAGATACATAAAGGCCACTGCTCAACTGATGAGATGGGAATCGAGAACCCATTATAAGACCAAACCTAAACTATCAGCAAGACGCCCAATGGCGATGCACGTGGACAGTCCCTAACACCCTTCAACAGAAACTTGTCAACAGGACCTAAAACTTGTTTTTGCTGACCGTATCCAACAGTGTGGCCATACCTATTTCAATAGAAGTACTTTTTAAACATTTAGATAGCACTAAATACCACATTTTTGAGAAAAGCACATCAAGGAAACTGATCCACCATTAGAACAACATATTTTTGTGTGACTATGAACCATCTTATTAAGGGTAAAACTGGAAGTTTAAAGTTAAAATGTTTCTAAATATAAACATTTGTCATTCTTTCTAGGACAGACTTAAAAGGAAATAACATCACATAAGTTGGGATGGGGGGGAGTACATTGTTGAAGAAGCACATTAGGGAAACTGATCCACTCATACTTGACTTAATGGGAAAATCAAACAGATCAATCACAAAAGTATCGCTTCCAATAAGTACCCCAAAATCACAAAATACATTCTGAAATTCACAGTTAAGTGATTAGAAAAATGATCAGAATGATGTGCGGCAGCAAATGCAGAGAGATATGAGTTGCCATTTAGCAATAACAGAGATAGAGAGAAGGAATAACAGAGCAGTAGCACGACATATTCATGATAAATTACAGATCTGGAGCCCAGTTCACTGAATTTCTAGTCAACTCAAACAATGTGCGCATACATAACAAGAAAGAAAAATTAAAAAAAAATGCAGACATAACCAAATTGCATTAAGAAAAACTGAATGTAATAGATCAGAAAAAGATAGAGATCACAAACCCTAAACATTTGGGCAACAAAACAAGGGAATGTAAGATGAGAATTACCTAAGGAAGAAAATGAGGGAAGCAGTAACATGAAGATTTGGTGGATGAAGAGAAGAGAGTAAGGTAGTGGTGTTGTTGTTGTTGGTAATAATACTGTGGTGTTGCTTTCTTTGATGGGGAAATAATAGTGGAAACTGATAACAGACCCTCCACCTTCCTTTCTTTTGCTGCTCTCCTACTTCTCTCCCTTTTCTAAAACAGCTCACTGTTTTTACTTGAAATCTTTTTTAACCTTTTGTGTGCCCCTCATATTTCTCAATATATGTGCTTCTTGTACAAATATACACCTTTTTCTTTTTCCTAAATATATGTGCTTCTTGTACAAAAATTAGTTTATTAACTCTTTTTTATAGAAAGAATTACAAGATTATACACGTGACTTTACGCTATAATAAAAAATGGTTCATGTTTTTCAATTTTACCCAACCTACCTCATATTTCACATATTTTGAAAGCATTAGCAAATTCAAAATCTCTGTTCTTACAATCATTGCTTCTAAAAGCTATAAAGTTAAATCTATGTTTTCACAACCATTGTTTTCACTCTCTCTTCTTCTCACATTTTTTACATATACTTCAAGGAGCCGTTTATTTTTTGTTTTCCCCATGTGTCACCTTGTTGCAATGTAAGAAATTGAAGAGAAGAAGTCCACCATTGAAGGTCATTCAAAGCTTTGCTTTCGAAATTTTTTTTTATGTATTGTTAGTTGTTTGGATTGGGTGTTGTTCCAACTAATTCAAAACATCAAAAGGAGTTCGAAATTTGAATTTGAAGTGATTTTGAGTAGATTTGAGTAAAATTTCATAAAAGACGCAAGGAAGAAGACTGTAGGCATCTACATTTTATTGGATTTAAATCCATAAAATTATTTAGACTATATTTTTAAATTCAAGATATATTAGTTCAAATAAATTTATTAGGCTAATATAATTGGATTATAAGTCCAATATATATGGATTAAATAAATAAGTGTTAATCCATTAGGCTAGCCCATTTAATTGGGCTAAAGCGATGAGCCCACTTCGTTAAGCCCAAGATGTCATCTTCCTAGAGGTCTAGTTTGGTGCCACGTGTCATATATCGTAGCATGTAAGTCAAGCAGAAGAGCCAATAGGATCATGTCACGTATCAAAATGACAAGGCATGCCAAGTCACATTAAAATGATAATAAAATCGTGCCACGTGTGCAAGTGACATGTTATGGCCAATCAAATGCGGTCTTGTCACACTTCGATTTGATTGATCGGAAAGAGTTTGTTCTTATCATAACTCTTCCCTCCTACAACTATAAATAGGGGTATTCATAACTCAGAAAAGACACCATAAGTTGTAACAGAAGCAAGAGAGAGCTCGTGGATCAAATGCTGCAAATTTCTCTACAAGTTTCAAGCTTCAAGCAATCAAGTTCAAGTTCAAGAAATCAAGTTCAAGCTCAAGATCGAAGAACTTCAAGATCAAGAAATCAAGTTCAAACTCAAGAACGAAGAACAAGTCAAGATTAAAGGAGTACGAGTTCAAATCAAAGTTCGTGCTAGTTGAATTCAAGATCATCGTTCGTGGAAACAAATATAGATTAAAGATCAAGCTCAAAAGCCCTTGAATTTATTACTATTGCAAAGAAGAATCAGAGGATTTATAGAGATTGTACACTCAAATTATTTGAAATAAAATACTACGATTGTTGCAATATTTTTCGGCCTTGATTTTATTTTCTTGACGTAATTTATTGTCTACAAATTCTGGCACGCCCAATGGGACAATCACTACCTCCCATATCAAATTTCAATTACCAAAGTTTAAGAATATCAAAATGGTTTCAAAGAAAATCAACCCCGGATCAACTTCCACCAAGGCTGCTAACTTCAGGTTCTAGGCTGATGTAGAAAGCATCCTCGATGTTACCTTTGGAAGCTTCGGACCGGTTACGAGGAGAAAAGTGAGCTCTTTAGGAAAACAAGCACTCCAAGTGCCGTCCGCATCAGCCCCTATTTTCGGATCTTCATCCTCAAAAGGAACAAGATCTTCCACAAACGCGCCAGAAGGAGGAAGCGATGCTGCTGAAAAGATCAAGAAAACTCTTGCTCTGCTTGACCTCTTCGTATCCAAGAACACGGCTGTGAAGGAAGATGTTGATGCTTCAAGTAATGGATCCTCCCAACTTACACCGCATAACGTGAGCCATTCGAGAATCAATTTGTGTAACAATCCATGCTACTCCCCATCATCTACAACAACCATGCAAGCCATGATGACAAACACTTCATCTGTAGAAGAGCAGTTGGCAAACTTGACGGAAGAAATCGCTGGCTTAACCAAGTGCATGCAAAATCAAGATGCTAGAATTGACAAGCTAACTGACAAGATGGGAATCTTTATGGAAGAAGAATCCACACATGCACCTGGCAAGCTCCCAGAAGTTCTAGAGATTGATTCTCCCCTAGATGAGTAGCATCTAAGGCTATCCCTATCTCATCTGAATGGATGATTTTCATCGATCAACTGAAGGAGTTCATTGAAGGAACTATTAAGAATAAGTATGAAGTTGTTGCCAAGTCCTCCTTACATATGCAAAGTCATACACTGCAAGGATAGATATGTTGAAGATGTTCGCTGCTATCAACCTCCAAAAAGTTTCAACAGTTTGATGGTAAAGAAAATCCAAAGCAACATGTGGCGCACTTCGTTGAGACATACAACAACGCTGGGACTTATGGACATTACCTAGTCAAACAGTTTGTCCGCTCGCTAAAAGAAAATGCTTTTGATCGGTATATAGACCTCGAGGCGAGATCTATTGATAGTTGGGATCAACTAGAGCAAGAGTTCCTCAATTATTTTTATAGCACAAGGCGCACGGTGAGCATGGTGGAACTCACAAATACTCGTCAACGCAAGGGTGAACCAGTTATCAACTTTATCAATAGTTGGAGGAATGCAAGCCTCAACTGTAAAGACATGCTTAGTGAAGCTTCTGGCATAGAGATGTGCATCCAAGGCATGCATTAGGGATTGCGCTATATCTTGAAAGGTATCAAGCCTAGCACATTTGAAGAACTTGAAACTCGTGCCCATGACATGGAATTGAGCATGGCCTCTGCTAAAAATGAAAGGCTTCCCATCTATGAACCTCGCAATGGGAATAACAAGCAAGAAGTCACAAAATGGAGAAAGTTTGTACCAAGAAGCTATGAATGTCAACACATCACCTGTGAAGTTCACGATGAAGGTGAGCAAGAAGCAAAGTATGAAATCCACTTTGTTTCAAGATAAGCTAAGTGGAAAGTTGACTTTAAAAGAAATGCAAGAGAAACAATAGCCATTTTTAGATTCTAATGTGCCAACCATTTTCGAAGAACTCCTCGAGTTAAATCTCATTGAGCTTCCTGAGATGAAGTGGCCAAATGAAGCTGCGAAAACTGATGACCCAAATTACTGCAAATATCGTCGACTTGTGAGCCACCCTCTGGAGAAGTGCTTTGTCTTCAAGGAAAAAGTTATGGACTTGGCTCGTGAAAAGAAGATCGTACTTGAAGATGAGAAAGAAAGCGCAAACCAAGTCTCTATCACATTTGGCTCATTCGGTCCAGACAAATTATGTAGTTTTAAAGAAAGAAAAGATGAAGAATTACTGGAGAACAACAAAGTTGAAGACGATCAACCTAAGGTTGATGAAGTTTGGACGTTGGTGACTCGTCGTAAGTGCCACAAATGGAGCCCATGAAAAGGATCAATGGAACAACCAACAAGGAAAATAATGGTGAAAGACCAAGGAGATAGAATCCGGTTAAGCATTTAAAGAAAGCAAAAGTGGAGGTGCACCACCCTCAAAAGCTACGACATCCGGTGACCGTGGAGGATGTCTTGCCATGTTGATACCGCATGAACATTTCCCGTGATGATATTGAGCCCTCTTGTTTCAATGCTAATAAAGGGGAAGAAAAGAGTGATGACCTACCGTTGGCACCATCTTCAGAAAAGCTCATCGAGTCTATTCCTCAAGAAGTTAACGCATGCGAGGAAAAGGTTACGTTCACAAATGACGATCTTCTACCGGTTGACACTCTTCACAACCGCCCATTATACATGGTTGGCTATATGCACGATGAAAGAGTAAATCGAATTTTGGTTGACGGAGGATCCTTAGTAAACATCATGACAGTTCACACTATGAAAGAACTCGGCATTCTCATGAATGAACTCTTGGAAAGTCGTGTGATGATTCAAGGATTCAACCAAGGGGGAAAAGAGCCATAAGCTCTATCAGGTTGGGAAACACCATTAAAGATATGTAATCAAGTGCATGGTTGCATGTGATCGATGCAATGACTTCATCAAACATATTGCTTGGAAGGCCTTGGATACATGAGAATAAAGTAGTTCCATATACCTACCATCAATGTCTGAAATACTACAAAGGTGAAGTCGAGAAGAAGATAACTGTTGATGATGAGCCATTCATCGAGGCTGAGTCACACTTCGTCAATGAAAAGTTCTACTTGAAGAACCGCATTGTGAAGGAGCTAAAAGTTGATGATATCATGAATGACAAGGATGACGAGTCCACGGCTAAGAGAGCTGAGGTGGTTTCCGACTAAACCAAAGTTGTTGCTGAGAAGGTACACCCCAACCCAAATAAGTCTCGCAAAGGGAACATTGTGTCTTACGACAATAAAGTAACTCCTCCGCTCCAATATATCCTTAAAAAGAAGAAAGATGAAGGTGAATCATCTAATCTCCAACTAACATGTTAAAGGGGTTAACTCTTCCGGTCAAATGAATTGAGGTAGTAAAGTTGTCCTCAATGCCGATTGCAGGGTTTGTGGCCCAAAATCGTTTGCAGAATGTGGCACTCCCTACAAAGCGAACAGATGAAGGTTTTGATCCTAACGCTTATATGTTATTTGCAAAAGTTGGATACAATCCCAATAAGCTGTCAAAGTTAGGGAAGCTCCCATCGGAAGCTACAACGAGATAACCACTTGAAGGTTTGGGATACAAGAAATAGTCACCCGTGTGCGTCTCCATAAGAGGGGCGAGCATCAATTATATCACTGTAGAAGATGAATCTGCCGCTTTTAACAAGCCTTATGTCTTTGATCGACTTGGAAAATCAACTATGAGGACTTCCGTGTTTGAGAAATTGGGTCCATTAAAGAAAGGGAACAAGTTCCAGAGAAATTATCAAAGCATAAGAACACCTGCTTCACCCAAAGTTCAGAGGATCTCTAAGGATTTCAAAAGTTTGGTTCCTTCTAGAATAAGGAGACAAACAAAACTTGTGGTTTCATGTAACGAAGTACTGAAGGTAAAGCCACAAACTGTGGTCTACACTAAGGAACATGGTGAAGATGAAGAAAGTGTGGGTTCTTCATATCATGTTACTTTACAAGGCGAGAATGGTGTTCTATCTTCAATGGAGGATAATGCAGAATTAGAGGATGTTTCACTGTGTTATCACATATCCATCAATGATGGGGACCCTCAAGAAGATGAATATGCGAAAGATGCTCCACCTGAACTTGAAAAAGGGGTGAATATGACAATTGATGCATTAGAAGAAGTTAACCTTGGAACCAACAAAGAATCAAGACCCACCAACCTAAGTGCTTTACTATAAGTTGATGAAGAAAGCACTTATATTGAGTTACTCAAGGAGTTCAGGGATGTCTTTGATTGGATTTACAAAGATATGTCTAGCTTGGACACGAAAGTAGCAGTCCATCACCTTATAGTCAAGAATGGTGGTCGCCCTATTAAACAAGCTCAAAGGCGCTTTAGGCTAGACTTGGTTCCCTTGATTGAAATCGAATTTAAGAAACTCATCGAAGCTGGCTTTATTTGTGAAGTTAAATTTCAACATGGGTTTCAAGTATTGTCCATGCAAGGAAGAAAAATGGCCAGATTCGAGTGTGCGTTGAATTTAGGGATCTCAACAATGCATGTCAGAAAGATGAATACTCGCTTCCCATTCCAGAGTTGATGATCGATGCTACTGTTTGGTACGAGACAATGTCATTTATGGACGGTTCATCATGATATAAAAAAATTCGCATGGCACCAAAAGATGAAGAGCTTACTACATTCTGTACCCGAAAGGGTATTTATTGCTACATGGTAATGCCTTTTGGCTTGAAGAACGCTGGTGCTAAGAGCTATTCAGAATATTTTTGATTACCTTCTCCACAAGAATGTCAAATGCTATGTGGACGATTTGGTGGGAAAATCAAGAAAGAGGGGAGACCACTTGAAAGACTTGAGAATGGTGTTTGAGTTGCTCCAAAGATACGAACATAGGATGAATCCATTGAAATGCGCCTTTGGAGTTACTTCCGGAAAGTTCCTTGGTTTCATTATCCGACATCGAGGAATTGAAATTGATCAAGCCAAAGTATATGCAATCTTGAAAATACCCGAGCCTCGAGATATTCACGAATTGAAAATTCTGCAAGGAAAGTTAGCGTATCTTAGGTGATTCATCTCAATACTAGATTGGAGGTGTCAGCCATTTAGTCGCCTTATGAAGAAAGGTGTACCTTTCAAATGGGAGCAAGCGTGTAGAAATTCCTTTAATAGTATTAAATCATACTTGATGAAGCCTCAAGTTTTAGCAGCCTCTATACCTTGAAATCCATTGATACTATACATTGTGGCGCAAGAAAGGTCTGTCGGAGCACTGTTGGCCCAAAAAAATAGTGAGGGGAAAGAAAATTCTCTTTACTACTTGAGCGAGATGATGATGCCAAACAAGCTAAATTATTCGCCAATCGAAAAGTTAAGTTTGGCACTAGTCTTCTCAATCCAAAAGTTAAAGTACTACTTTCAATCTTATGTCGTTCGTCTTGTTTCCAAAGAAAATCCCATTATATTTGTGATGTCAAAACATGTCCTTAGTGACCTATTAGCAAGGTGGTACCTACATTTTAAACAATTTGATTGTGTACATCCCTCAAAAGGCTATAAAAGGACAAGTGTTAGCAGATTTTTTGGCGAATCACCCTATACTTGATGATTGGGAGCTAACTGACGAACTACCTGATGAGGACGCAATGGTCATTGAAGTTCAACCTCAATGGAAGATGTACTTTGATGGTGTTGCACATCGCGGAGGAGCTGGTGCTAGTGAAGTTCTGCCCTACTCTTTTACTTTGATGCAACTCTGCTCTAACAACGTTGTTGAGTATCAAGCACTAATACTTGGGATTGAAATGGATGCTGAAATAAAGCGGTTGCAACTGCAAGTCTTTGGTGACTCTTAGTTAGTGGTCAATCAAATTTTAGGTAGTTACGAGGTCAAGAAGCCTGAACTACGCCCATATCATCATTACGCTAAATAATTAATAGGGTGGCTTAGTGGTGTGACTATTCAGCATGTGCCAAGGAAAGAAAATAAGTATGTTGATGTTTTAGCTACCCTAGCTTCATCGTTAACCCTGTTAGATCAAGCGCAAGTTACTGTCTGCCAAAAATGGGTAGTAACGCCGCCAAATGAGACTGAAGGTGAAGAAAATGAATTCAAGCATCTTGTCGTTGTTTCTAAAGTTGAGAAAGAAGAATGGCGATAACCCATTCGAGTACTTATGCTATGTGATACTTCCAGAAAATCCGAGGAGAAGGACTGAAATCTGTCATTGTTCACCTCTCTTCCTTTACTACAAAGATACTCTATACAGAAAGTCATTTGAGGTGTACTCTTGCGATGATAAGAAGAAGCACTCCAAGCTTTGCAAGAGGCACATTCTAGGGTATGTGGGTCACACCAGTCTGGACCAAAGTTCCACTTCTATATAAAAAGGATGAGATATTATTGGCAAATACGGAAAATGATTGCTTGGACTACGCTCGAAGATGCAAGGCTTGTGAATTCCATGCGAATTTTATTCATCAACCCCCTGAAGTGTTACACCCGACTGTTGCATCCTGGCCGTTTGACACTTAAGGATTGGATGTTTTTGGACCACTGCCAAAGTCCTCCGGTGGGCGCCTATACATCTTGGCTACATTCGACTACTTCTCAAAATATGCTGAAGATGTTGCTCTTAAGCAGGTAAAAAAGGAAAATGTTGCAAGTTTCATCTGAGTAAACATAATCTATCACTTTGTCATTACTCGTTACATAATAACGGATAATGGCAAGTCATTCAACAATAGGTTGATGAACAAGATTTGTGATCTCTTTGGCTTCAAGAAACACAACTCTTCTATGTACAATGATTCCACCAATGGTCTACCCGAGGCATTCAACAAGACTCTATTCAAATTGTTAAATAAAGTCGTCTCTAATTCCAAACGAGACTAGCATGACCTTATGGAAGAATATATGTGGGCATATAGGACAACTCACTGCACGCTAACACAAGCGACCCATTATGCACTCATTTATGGAGTCGAAGCCGTCTTACCACTCGAGTGTCAAATACCTTCATTATGATTAGCTATTCAAGAAGGGATCTCTGATGAAGAAAATGCTCGACTTCGATTAGAAGAGTTAGAGGCTCTTGATGAGAAGTGGTTGGAAGCTCAACAGAGTCTTGAATGTTATCAAGCTCGATTGTCTCGCCCCTTCAATAAAAGAGTTCTCCCAAGATCCTTTCAAGTAGGAGATCAAGTCCTTGCGAAGACCCATAATAACTTCCTATAAACCTGTAGGGAAGTTCACTTCAAAATGGGATGGGCCATATGTCGTACATGAAGCTTACTCAAGTGGGGCTTACAAGGTCGATGCAGATGGCGAGAATCGGCCCTATCAATGGAAAGTTTTTGAAGAAGAATTATCCTTGAAGTTGCAACGCTCCTTGACACATGAGCCTAAACTGCATGTGTTCTACACTCCTAGACCGCATGAATCTAAACTGTTTACGGCCCAAAAAACAAAACAAAAAAAATCCGCTAGGTAGAAAACCTCCAAAAAGGCGGCCTAGGGAAAAGTTAGGACAAAAAAAATAATAAAAAATATAAAGAAAATCACCCATTCTGAACTACGGTATGACTTGATCCTCTTCACCGAGCTACGTAGGCAGCTTAAAGTTTCATTCTGAGTTCAGTCGCATAAGTTCAAAAGATACATAATCCCCCAATCATTGTCCGAATTAAGTACGATGGAATATAATCCATTCAATCGACACTTGAAAATCGAGTTGAGACACCATTCTTCTGTTAAACTTTAGATCCCATCTGACTTTGAAGGGGGAAAACCACTATGGTAAATTGGTATCTTCATTAAAATAATTAATATCTTTTAGGAGGCTGCCTAGCATTTGCATTGAAGTCCGGGAATTCGTTATGCCTTCATGTTATCCAAACCTTCAAGGTTTTTTGTGAGCCTTCACGACGTTTCAAAATAAGTGAGACTTCAACCCAAGATATTTGATGAGAATGAACCTCTTGAATTTCAATTTCTGGAAATTAAAAAGGTCTTTCAATCTCGATGCTTCCATACCAAGATACAAAAATTTGGTGAAGTCGCGCTAATTTAGAACTGACGGCATATTAGGAACCAAAACCGACTTCGAAATATCATTTGAAACTATCCTTAAGGTATTAAATTTTATATTTTGGTGATGTTTTAGATTATGAAGTTTAGTTTCTATAGATCAAACAGTTCATCATTTCGACATTCCTACATCAAGATACAAAAGTTTGGTGAAGTCGCGCAAATCTGAAATCGTCGTCGTGTCAGAATTTAGTATTGATTTTGAACTATTATCTGAAACTATACTTAAGGAATTAAATTTTCATTTTGGATATGTTGTATATTTATAAGTTAAGTTTCCAAAAAATCAAACGGTTCGTGATTCTGACTTTTCTACACCAAGGTATGAATTTTTTGTGATACTGCGCAAATCTGAACTTTTCTACGTGGTGGAATCTAAAGTTGGTTTCAAAATATTATTTGGGTCTATTCTGAAGGTGTTTGATTCTATATTTTAGATATTGAGGTCTAATTTTTGAGAAATCAAACATCTCATTATTTGGACTCTCCCACGACAAGATATGAATCTTTCGTTACAAGCGCGTAAAGCTGAAAATTATGCGACTAAGATAAATGTCGGGCAATGTAAAGCAAAAGAGAAGAAATCTTATTTAAGATGAAATAAATATCCACTAGTTCAATCTAACATAAATATAAAAGGGGAGATAATTCTAATAGCCTAATCTAAACAAAAATTGTAGTTGATCAATTCTTGAAACCTAGTCTCCAGGTTCTTCTTCTTCTCCTCCAAATTGGCCGAATCATCAATAATCAGCAAATTTACGTTGTCATATGAAGATAACTCAGTCTTGGAAGCTGAAAATTTTGCCTGAATCTCTTCAACCTCCTTTTGAGTCGCTTCTATAACACCTTCGAGGTTCTTCTCTCTTGTTGTAAAGTCTGCAACTTCTTCACAACTCTCTTCAGCTTCATTTCACTAGAGGAAACTTTCTTGACTTTCTCACTTGCTTCAAGTTTGAAGGATTCAAGACACTCCTTAGCTTTGGAAATCAGCTCCAGCTTTCTCATCTTGGATCGTCTTATCAGCCAAATTGGATCACTCTTGGTCATATGAAGCAGCAAGCTCGAAAAGAGAATCTAGTAAACACTCTAATGGAGAAAGATCTAAAATACTCACCTTTTTCATATCCTCGAAAATTCCAGTGATTTGCTCCCTATAAGATGAGAGCAGTTATGCACGAGTTTTGAATAGTCTCTTGCAAATATCCTCCCAAAGTCCCAAGATGAATTCCTTTTTGTGATTAAAGACAATGCTCTTTCCTTCAAAAATAGACATTGTTGCATTTGTCATTGGTGGAATGCGAGTTATCCCATTTGGGGTTTTTATTTTTAGGGCTTTGTCATGAGGAAGATATGATGCCTTTGAAGACGACTTCACTTTAGATGTATGCCCTCCAATAGATTCATTACTAGCTTGCGGCTTGTCATATGGGGATACCATCGGATGCCCAATGACATTTAACTGCATAAGGAAAAGGCAAAGAAAGTGGGTAATTTTTTAGTGAAGCTATTCGTTCGATTAAAAAAAAGAAAGGGCAAGGTGATTGTATTTTTACCTCCTTGTTAAAATCCGTATGCGTTCTTCAGGGACTATCAACACTTGGAACCTCTACGATCTCTACTTGGTTAGGCTGTTTCCTTTTCCAATTTTTATCTTCATTGGTACTTTGGCTTGTATCTTGAGGAACTTGTGTGCTAAATGGAAGAACTGGAGGGTGTTTCTCTATATCTGTTGAAGTGCACACCACCTCTTTCAAAGCTGCCTTTGAGGATTTAAGCTTCTTTTCTTATGTTGTGTAACTAGTTTTGGGATTGGAGTGGGTGATTCTTTGACTTTTGAGAGCATCTTTCCAACACCTTTCTCTACATCTCCTAAAGGAATAGTAGATTTTAGCCTAACATTGTCTACCAGAGCTTGTAAATTATTCTCGAGAAACTTCACATGCGCTTTCTCCCACCAAGACATATAATTAATGGAGAAAGGCTTCTCTACAAGATCTACCGTTGAGGGAAAATCCACACGTGACATAGACCGATGAAGTGTGAAAGTTCTCCAAAATCTGAGTCCTTCATCTAGAGAGGCTCTACGGATATCATTCTCCAAAAAATTGGGACGTTAGAGTAAAATCCAAATTGACGACCAAATCAATACGGGCTATATCGCTCGATGATGAATGAGTTATCATACCTCAAAGGGGGGTAACTAAAACGTAAACTCGTGAAGTAATTTGACTCCAACTCTTGAGGGGAATCGTTATCCATATAATAATAAGGACGGGAATTGGTTAACATAGTTGGTGTCAAAACTATATCCTTCCCATTGTGGATGTGTATTCTTGCATCCTTCTCGTCAAAGTACCTCGCAGCTCCCTCTCCTGAGTATGCCACCATCAAAGGGACAGACGGACCCTTAACAAGTGGATAATGGGTTTTGAGGTAATGTGCAACCCAGCCGTAAACACAATGGATAGAAAAACAAACATTGACCTGATCAAGTTGGGAAGAACACGAAATCGTATTCAAACCATGATAAATACTCGCCAAAACTGAGACCGCAAGGCTAATCTTTTGCCCGCTTGTCATCACGCTTGCCATCTTAAAAGTCTCGAGACGAATGCAGTTTTCTACATTATAGGGAAACACAAAAGCACATAGCTAAATTGATAAGAATGTTGCTATATATGTTTCATCTTTCTTGTCAGACCTCACCCTAAGCTTGGAGAGTATAGCGTCTTGATCCTCGACCACCTAGTTGTCTCGAGAATAACTCCGTTAGGATTATGTGTCGACTTTAGGCGCGCTGATTTGTTTTCCTTTCGCAGTGCGGAAGGTTTATATATTAAAGCTTTTCTATACCAAAAACTTGTCCATTTTCTCCAGGAGGCCTTTTGGTTAACATCTGTACCTTCCTTAAGGTGATGGAAGGCAACAAATAAATACTCGCAAGATCGAGGAATAAATCTCATCTGTTTTTCATCCAAACCAATGAATTCTCTTGTCTCAGGTACCACTTCTTCGTTTGGAGAACCCGCAATGGGCAGACCTCCAAGGATATGTAAATCCCAAAAAGAGATCCATTGTTGGGAAGAGTCACCCAGTTCACACAAAAAATCACCTTTTGAAAGAACCATGGCATTAAGAAAATCAAAGGCTTATATATACTAAAACATAAAAAGAAGTTATTAAATAAAAAAGAAGCTACTAATTCAAAAAGAATACAAACATAAATATAAAAAAGCTATAAAACAAAAACTATTGAAAGCTAAACGAATATACATAATAAGAGATAAGATAGAATATATACATAATGAGAAAAGAGAAGAAAATAGTAATAAGTTAATAACAAGACAAACGTCTCATAGTTATCAAAATATTGAATCATCAGAATGCCAAAGAAACTCCACCCCCTCCCCCCCCCAATAAAAATAAGCATTGTTCCTAGTGTTGAACAAAAAAAGAGTAAGAGAAGGGTGAGAGTGAAGAAAACTCCCTATGGCTCTGTGGCCATCCCTGTGTCCTTAGTAATGTCACCGACCTTAGTCTCCAATTGGATCTCATCATCCTCAAGTCTGGGAGTGGTTGGGTTGGTGAACATCTGACAGACTACCTCGGTAGTGTCAGCAACAAGGTCTGGCTCCTCAGACTGGTCTGGTGCCTGTGATGTAGGATCTGGGCCTGGGTGGTGCAGGTGTATCAACATGTCAAATGGAATGTCTCCAGGTGTTGCAAGATTGGTGACCTATCGCCGGAGCTTATCCACTGACTTCTTCGATGCCTGAGACATTCGCATCTTCTTCACTTCCTTGGCAAATTCTTCAATCACGGACCCATGTTGTACCACAATGTCCATAATAGTGATATGATTATCCATGATCTTCTTCAAGGTTTCTTCGACTGTCGGGGGAATCTGGGATATCGACATAGATGACTATGCTGCAACATTACCAGATATGTCAGACAGTTTTGCAGTAGCTGTATGCATCCAATTTTTGAGGCTCGCTAGTATCTGGGTGACTCGCAGTGTAGAGAGCGGATTAGAGGGCATAAGCACTGGCTTCAAAGCCGGGGTGAGAGGCACTAAGGCTGAAGGTGGAGGCATGGAAGCTGCACTGTCTGAAGGCTCTACTGAAGTGGAAGGCATATCTACTGACTCTACAGCTACTAGCGATGTCTCATCAGACTGGCCTACAGTAGTAGTCGGTTGACCCTTTCTCTTCCGGTTCTTCAGATCCATCAGAAAATACCAAGAGAAAGGCTTCTTTGCCCGAACCTTAGTGTCAAAATATCTGGTCTCTACCCGTGCATCCGTAAGGTACTCAGTGATGGTGTTGGGATACGGGTAGGAGGCATCAGCATGCCTGGACCACTAACATATTGGCCAACATCACGACAACTACATTGATTGGGTACCCGGCCGTAATAGCGGCGACTAGAACTGCCCGTGGAATAGGTAGGTTTTTCTCGTTCTGGCACGTGTCTAGTCTGCTGCATACGAAGTTCTGCCATCCCTTCACCTTGAATTTTAGGGTGTTCCACTGAATAGGAACCCCTACAGTGATCCATGGTGGTGGTGGCCCCTAGGCTGCAAAAATCTCAGCTAGCCATGGGCGAGCTGCATCACCCATCGCCAAATTCTCCAAATATTGTGCCGGCTCAACGTCCTCAAACCCCAAGTAGGATTTTAGTATGTGCTGGCCAAATCGCACTTTCATATTTCTCACTTTTGTAACTTTGGTCACTTTCTTTATGTGTTCCATATTGACATAGAACTCCTGGATCAAATACTGCTTGGCGTCCACAACTGACTAGATGAACCACATCCATGCCTTACTCTCTTGGAACTATCTCAACACAGCTGGATTATACTTGTCAATATCTTGAAGTTGGAACTGTCGCTCGAGAGTGAGCGATCTTACCGGCCACCACCCATAGAAGCTGGTGAAGGCAGCTAGACTCACAAAACAGTCCTCCCAGACTTCTTTCTTCTTTGACTTTTCAAGGCCGGCAGCTGTAGTATCACCCCCTCGGCCATCATCCGGAATATCATCAACAATAGTTGTTGGTGCCTCAGGACAGGTGTAGAAAAGGGTTCTGAAGCCTGACTTGCACTTTTCGAACCCTCGGAAGTGCTATGTGAGGAGGAAGGATCGTCCCGGCGTTGATACCTTCCCTATGGCTGTGATTGGATAGTAGTATGTTCTTGCACTGAGTCGCCCTCCGACGCTTCCCAAGATAGGGCATATGAACTAGATTCGGAGGGCTCTGGATTACTTCCTCGGCCTGCTGTAGCTTTGTTGGCGATTATCTTTTGGAGGGCGAGGGGTAAAGTGATTTTGCCTCGACCTCTAGAGGATTCACCCCTCCCCTTTGACGTGTCTCCACGGCCTTGATATCTGACCATTTTCTATAACAAGAAACAACAACAGTTAGTTGTAATTCAAATGCACACAGGCAGTACATCACAATGTAGAACATGAGTTCAGGGTAGGGAAGTGCGGTCCACACAATTACAAGTGCGACCACAGACTGGGTCGTGCGGACCACAAAATTTGGACTTGCAGTCGCAGATGTGGAACTGCGGTCCGCACGATTTTGAGTGAGACCGCAGATTTGAAGTGCGGTCTGCACAATTATCACTGCTACCATACATTGGACTTCCCAAAAGTGCCAACTCTCTGATGACTGAGATTGGTATGTTCTGCAGCGGCACACACTTTTCTACGGATGCGGTAGAATTTCTGTAGTCCACAAAAATTCAAGTGCGGCCGCAGAATCATGCTTGTCCAATGACCCTAAATTTCAACTTCTACGGACTGCACAATTTCTTGTACGGCTGCATATTTCATATCAAAATCCATCAGTCTTCTTAGGGTTTTCAATTTTTGCACAAATTCAACATGGTATTAATAATTAAGCATGCAAATCAATTTACCCAGTCCCCATAAGTAAATTAGCAATTGGCCCATTAAATATTAAACCCCACATGGTAGTAAAATCGAAATATATTGACAAATGGCCTAAACTACCCAAACAAATTATAAATTAAACTACAAAAAGTTGAAAAATTCTAAGTGTAATTGAAGCATACCAGATATGAAGGAGTGCAACTAAGTGATCACAGTTGTGGATGGAGTGTGGCAGATGATTGAACAGATGATTTCAAAGTGTGAGAGTTTAGAGTGCTCAGAGAGGGAAAAAATGTACAGTAGCCCTAAGGCTACTATTTATACTAACGGGCTGGCTTGAGGAATAAAAGAGGAGTGCAGACGCAGAATTTCTTCTACGGTACACACTCTGTTATCTGGGGGCTCAAATGACCTCGATGATCTGCAGTCTGCACAATTTGGGGTGCGACTGTAGATTTTGCCTGCGGACTGGAGAATTCGATTGGCTGCTGCAGATTGGCCATTTCTCTAACAGATCAAACCTCAGTGTTTGCATTTTCCCATCTCAATTTGTGCGGTCCGCACTGAAATTGTGCGGATGTAGTTGCCTTCAACTGTAGCCCTCACTATTGTGCGGTTCGTACAATACATGTGCGGTCCGCACTTTTTTGACACTTAGCCAATTTTCTGAGCATAGTTCATGTAAATCACACTCATTACTGCAACACACTTCAAATCTAGTTAGCACAAAAATAATACCTATTTACAAAAGAATAAATGAAAAAGAAAAAGAAAATATAGGCTGCGTCCCAAAAAGCGCGTGGTTTAACATCGCGGCACGACACAGATTACCATCACTTCAAATGAATAACGTCCACCACATGACCATCATCAGCTTGTCCCAAATAATGCTTCACCCGGTGACCATTGACTCAGAATGCCTCATCATTTTTGTTCTTCAAGTCTAATGCACCAAAAGGTGTCACACCCACAATTTCAAAGGGGCCATTCTATTTGGATTTCAGCTTTCCAGGAAACATCTTCAATTGGGAGTTGAAAAACAAAACAAGATCTCCGACCTTAAACTCCTCGTTTCAGATGTTTTTTTCATGATTGTAATTCATTATTTCTTTGTACAAGGACGAATTTGCACATGCATGGTACCAGAACTCATCCAATTCATTCAAATGTGCAAACCGAACGTTAGCGAGTGCATCCCAATCAAGATTCAACTTCTTTAAAGCCCACATGGCTTTGTGCTCAAGTTCCATTGGAAGATGACAAGCTTTTCCAAACACCAACCGGTATGGAGACATCCCGATAGGAGTTTTGAAAGCGGTCTGGTAAGCCCATAGTGCATCATCAAGCTTCTTTGACCAATCCGTCCGGTTAACATTCACTATTTTGGACAAGATACTCTTTATCTCCCGGTTGGAGACTTCCACTTGACCGCTAACTTGTGGATGATAGGGAGTTGTAACTTTATGAGTGGAACCATACTTTCCAAGCAAAATGTCAAAAGCCTTGTTGCAAAAATGCAACCCCCATCATTTATGATAGCCCGCGGAGGACCAAATCTTGTGAGAATATTCTTTTTCAAGATCGCCACCACACTCCCCGCTTCATTGTTGGGTAGAGCAATGGACTCAACCCATTTACACACATAATCAACCGCGACCAATATGTAGGTGTTTCCACAAGAACTCACAAAAGGACCCATGAAGTCAATACGCCACACATCAAAGATATCAATCTCCAAAATGTTAGTGAGAGGCATTTCATTATTCTTAGAGATTCCACCGGCCCCATGGAATTCATCACATCGCTTCACCATATCACTTGTATCATTGTAAAGAGTGGGCCAATAGAAACCACAACTTAACACTTTGTTCGCCGTTCTTACTCTGCCATGGTGACCAACATAATGCGAAGAATGGCAAGCCTCAAGAATAATACTTTACTCTTCATCCAATACACATATTCTATTACAATCCAAAAAAGGTATGGCTCGTCCCAATAATAATCTTGACAATCCCGTTTAAGATTCTTCCTTTGATTTGAAAAGAACTCATCCAGGATGATTCCACACACAAGGAAGCTTGCTAGATCGGTGAGTCATGGCACCTCCTTCATTGAAATAGCCAAGAGTTGATCGTCGAGGAAGGATTCATTGATTTCAAGGCCATCATGTGGCCTCCTCTCCTCCTCCAAACGAGACAAGTGGCAACTCATCCAAGATGATTCCACACACAAGGAAGCTTGCTAGATCGGTGAATCATGGCACCTCCTTCATTGAAATAGCCAAGAGTTGCTCATCGAGGAAGGATTCATTGATTTCAAGGCCATCATGTGGACTCCTCTCCTCCTCCAAACGAGGAAAGTGGCCCGCCACTTGATTTTCACTCCCTTTCTAATCTTGAATATCAATATCAAACTTTTGCAACAATAGAACCCATCGTATCATCATAGCTTTTGAATATTTATCATTTATAAGATAACGAAGTGTCGTATGATTCGTATGAACAATAACCTTTGCACCCATCAAGTACGGGCAAAACTTCTCAATTGCAAATACAATGTCAAGGAGCTCTTTTTCAGTAACAGTGTAACTAACTTGGGCATCATTCATAGTCTTACTAGCAAAGTAGACCGTATGAAAAATATTGTTGATACATTGCCCCAAAACTGCTCCAACCGATACATCACTAGAATCACACATGAGCTCAAAAGGAATACTCCAATTAGGAGCTGTGATAGTTGGAGTAGTTGTGAAGTTGAACTTGAGAAATTTAAAGGCTGTCATGCAATCATCATTGAAGTTAAATTAAGCATCTTTATCCAAAAGCTTGCATAAGGGGTCCACTACTTTGGAAAAATCAATTATGAAGTGCCAGTAGAACCCCGCGTGACCAAGAAACTTCCCACGCCTTTCACTGAGGTTGGTGGTGGAAGTTTAGAAATCACCTCTATCTTCGCCTTGTCGACCTCAATGCCATTCTTTGTCTTGTGGCCAAGTTCTAATGCCCTCCTCGACCTTGAAATGACATTTCTCCCAATTCAAAGGAATTGCCATTACTTTATCCAAATTAGCCAGGAAATTAAATCATAAAAGGAATCCCCAACTGTCGAAAACTCATCCATGAAGACCTCAAGGTAGTCCTCTACCATATCCGTCAAGATCGCCATCATACACCGTTGAAAAACTGTCGGTGCATTGCATAAGACAAATGACATTCGCTTGAATGCGAAAGTGCCATAGGGACAAGTGAAAGTTGTTTTCTCTTGATCTTCCGAAGCAATAAGGATTTGGTTGTAGCCTGAATATCCATATAGAAAGAAATAGAAAGCACGGCCCGGCAACCTATCAAGCATTTGGTCAAGGAATGGGAGTGGAAGATAGTATTTCCTTGTGACTTTGTTTAATAGTCTACACACACTCTCCACCCCGTCACTGTTCTTGTTGGAGTCAACTCGTTTTTGTTATTGGTGACCACTGTTATGCCCCCTTCTTCGAAACACATTACACGTGAGAAGTCCACGAGCTGTCAGAAATAGGGTAGACAACCCCGACATCTAACAACTTGATGATCTCTTTTTTGACCATGTCTTGCATGGATTCATTGAGTCTCCTTTGATGTTCAATGGAGGGTTTGTCATCTTCCTCCAAGTTAATCTTGTGCATGCAAAATGTGGGGCTTATTCCCCAAATATCTGCTTAAGTCCACCCAATAACTTTCTTTCTCTTGTGGAGCACCGCCAATGTAGAGCCAACCTGCACGTTAGTCAAATAAGAGGAAAGAATAGCCGGTAAAGTAGAACAAGGGCCAAGGAATTCATAACTGAGATGCAGAGGTGATGTGTGGCTAGAACTCATGGTTTAACACGTTATATGCCTTACATTTTATGTGCGTTAATGATAAAAATACACTTTGTATATGCATAATGGAGTCTATTTCATGTGTAGGTGAATTGGAGATAGAAGCCGATCTAAATGGATGCATAAACGTCGAAAATACGCTCAAGAGGCGAAGAGGAGTANCATAAAGCCAGGTCCCTAGTTTGGTCCAATCCGAGTTTTGAAGGTTTTAAGTGTTTCCCGGTTTGAATATAAGTCTCCTAAACGTTTAGGGTTTGTCCCAAACATATAAATAGACCCAAAAACACAACTTGGAGGGGGATTCCATTAGAGACAAGAGACGCCTGTGGAATACTACTCAGAGAAGCCAAACATCGATTTTTACAGCTTTTATTCTTTACTTTGTATTTTAATTACGCAAGTTATTTTAGAGTTGATTATTATGAGCATGAGTAGCTAATTTCTTTAATCTAGGGTTTTGGTGGAAGCGGGGGATGAGCTTATTGTGTTATTAATATAGTTTTGATTGGTTGATTAAACTCTATTTGTTCAACTACGTTCTTGTTGTAGTTTATTGAAGGGCCCTCAATTAGCTGTTCCTATTTATTATGTATCTACTTGAGAGAGAGTGCATATTTAGGTAGTTGTTTGAACAACATCACTCTCGGAGTATAGACGAAAGTCATAACCGAGGGTTTAGAAGTTGGATTAGAAATAACGATACTTCGGGTGCAATCTAAAGTGAACTGTAATGCAATCTAGCTAGCGTAACTTGAGAGAGTGCGTCTAGTAAATTATCATAATTACTTGAGAGAGATTTATGGTAGATAGAGTGTTCATGATTGATAGAGACAACTAATCAAACTATAAGAAGTATCCGAGAAGGAAGTTCACCAACGGGGGAAACCATAACCTTAGACCTTTATCATAATTGTTTACAACACATTGTTAGTAATTGTTAGTTATTATTATTGTCAGTAGAATTAGTAAAACATCACCAATTTATATTAAAAAGTCTTGAGAGAATTGATTGAGTAAAAGTTGCGTATTCTAAAGACTTGATTGATACGTAAATTCCCTGTGGGATCGACTCTGGGCATAATACCCCGGATTATATTTGCAACGCCCGTTTAGTCTTTTATTAGACATAGTTGAGCGTGATCAAATTTTGGCGCCGTTGCCGGGGAGTTAACGGTATTATCAAGTGTAGCTGTAATTGTACATATTACAAGGTTTCAAGTTTGATTTATTTATTTATTTTTTTAGTACGTGATTTTTATTTTCTTTATTTTAGTTGTATTTGTTAATTTGAAAAACATAGCATCGTGTAATTATGAGAGTTTAGATGTTGGTAATTCTACTTTTGATCCTCGTTATGCATATTATGGAGGAATCCACCCAAGGAAAAATTATCAAAATATTCCCGAGAGTGAGTTATGTACACCAACTCAATCTTATGTGTGGAATTTGTGTGATATGTGTGGTGGTCAAGATGGTCACTTTCAGGGTTGTGCTTATATT